>JAODAL010037902.1:0-39851 GCA_025379985.1 Phyllomedusa bahiana | reverse complement strand
CCCCCTCATCTTCTCCTCCGCCTTAAATTCCCGCGCCCCCTTTTCCAAGGCGGGGGACGTCGGTACTCGGTTCTAGGAATTTCCCTCCCCCTCCTCAGCTGCCTCCGCCAGTTTCAACACACCCCTGATTCCCTGAAAAGGATGCCCCCTGAGAGTGATGCCCACTTGCCTAGCTCTGGACCCCAAACCACTGCTAAATAAGACCATGAAATTTTGTGAAAACTGTCGGGCCTTGTGGTTTGGGGGGAAGGAAAGGTTGTTGCATCTGTGTCCTTCTCCCCCGTGTGGCGGGACCTGTTTTTTTCAGAGTGTCCAAACAAATGTTCCGAAAAAAGTCACCACAATGCTCATGTGAAAGGGCATTGTCCGCATGACCATTTTGGTGGTTCTTAAAAAAACTGGAAAGGATGGTGCGAGCTTTTTTAAATCCCTCCATCTCGGGGCTAAAAACCCCCCCGAGGCCCGCACATGCTTGTCAGGCCTGTGACTTTTTACTGCGTTGGCATTGCCTCCCCAAAAATCGTGGGATGTGGAGGGTGGAATTCCAGGTTTTTGGGCCTAACATTGGCCGGTTGACGGGGAGGCCGAGCTGACGCTGAAACGCGAGGCGGGACGAAGCAGGTCGGAAGGCGGAAGTGCGAATAGCCCTCGGCTTCTTAGCAGGCAGCCAGAAAGGGGAGCTTTTTTGAAATTTCTGGACGCCCGGTTCTGACATGTGCAGGAAGGGATGTGCTCCACCCCTACCGATTTTTTAAAGGGCGGCCAGCAGATTTCCCCCGTTTTCGCAACCACCTTGCCGGACAAGGTTCTTGCACCCACCCAGCGTCGGTCCTTGCGGAGAGCGCCCAAGCTCCGACCTGTGTGGGGACGGTCTCCCCAAAGATTAATTTCAAAAGGCTTTGGGTTTTTCCGGGCACGTGATGCCCCCAGAGGACCCTTGGGGGGGGAAAAACCCCCGCCCAAAACCCTGCGGTTTTAAAAAAACTGCGCGAGCCTGAGAGCCACCGTCACCCCCGAGACATCCCCCAGCTAACCATGAGCGTCCAGAGATATTTGGGGCCCTTTGGCGGCTTTCTAGTCCATGTGTGGTGGTCGATGGACTTTTCCGGGCCCCAAAATGCAGAAAAACGCTTGAAATTTTTGAGGGCACTGGGGGGGGGCAGGGAGGGTTTTCTGGCAAAAAAATGCTGCTGGGATCTGGTTTTGGGGGAGGCAAGGGCCCGAGTGGCGGAAACCATGTGTCCCCCAGAGGGGAAAGGGAAATTTCCCAAAGGCAAAAGCCTGGCAATGCGACATTCAGGTTTTTGGCTTTGGGATGGTTTGGGTTAAAGTGTTTCTTCTGCTCCCAAACCTGGAAGACAGAAG
Source organism: Phyllomedusa bahiana (assembly GCA_025379985.1). Lineage (NCBI taxonomy): Eukaryota > Metazoa > Chordata > Amphibia > Anura > Hylidae > Phyllomedusa > Phyllomedusa bahiana. The sequence continues at coordinate 38,486 of JAODAL010037902.1, read as the reverse complement.
GCTGGCTGCTAGACTGGCCGCTGTACGGCGTGCAGGTCGTCAAACTGGCGGAGGAGAAGGGGTAGGGATGGGGCTCTGGTGGTGCTGGTGGTACTTGGGCGACGGTGGAGGCTGAAGCGGAGGCTGATCCCTGATCATGACTCTGAGAGACATGGGCAGCTGAGGAACGCTTGGTGGTGGTGGAGGAGGAGGAGGCGGAGACAGAGGGTGTGACAGTGGTTGGAGGCCCGGCGTCGGTCTGGCCTTTTTTGGCCAAGTGTTCCCTCCATTTCAACTCATGCATTCGCTGCATGTGACTAGACATGTTGGTGGTGGTTAACACATAAGGTTCTTGCCTCTACTTATGCGTTTACGGCAAAGGCGGCATATGACATCGCTGGGTGAATCAGAGGCTTGCTCAAAGAAGGCCCAGGCTTGAGAGGTCCTGGACCTTTTTGACGGCGATAAGCGAGGAGCGGGGTTTGCGCTGACCGTGGCTGGCGGAATCATATCAGCGGACTTCTGCGACCGCCCTCTCCCTTTTTGTGGCGGGACCCGTATTGACACTACCCATCCTACCCCTACCCCTTCCTCCTCGTCCACTGATGAAGCGCTCGCAAGCAAATTCGCGGAAAAGACCACGATGGATCCGCAATGTCGTCATCATCATCATCAACACAGGTGACTTGGTCGTCCTGACTTTCTGCATCCAGAAGCTGCGGGCTACAAGCAAGAGGGCTTGCAAGAAGTTGCCGACCGCCCGGGATTTTTGCCGATTGAACGGCTTCCTTTCCCCCTCTGATGGCATCAGTAAATGGGCGTCAGAGCAGACAAATCATCTTCTCTTGATCTTTTAACATGCCTTCTGACCCCAACCGCATTTTGTCATCAAAGAGGTCTTCAGACAAATGGATTATCCACAGTGGTGGGTTACACGAGTTGACATTTGGGCTGCTTCATGTTGGACGGATGCTGTGATGCTGATGACGATTTGTGGCCGTGACTGGGAGAACGAGGAGGTAAGACTGCTGGATGCAGGTTGCATTAACCACTGAAGGACAGATTGGCGACGCTGTTCGTTACTGAGATTCACAGGGCCCTGACCCAGCGATGACAGGCCTGACGGTCCTGCAACTGACGATCCGCTGGCATGCGTGTTGTCGCCAGCACTGGAAGGAGCACCTTCTCTCGTACCTCTACCTCCATGTGCTACCCCCTCTTTGCTCGCTTACCACCTGCATTTCGCTCCATGTTCAGAAATATAAAAATTTGAGAAGGTATGGAATAGTTTTGGAAAGTCTCTTATTAAAAGACGGCAAATCACAGCTATTCTCAATCCCTCTAATCAAAACAAAAATTGCTGGATTCAAATTTAACTGCAAAAGGGGTCTATCAACAAATCTGGACTGGGCAAAGTGCAAAAAACACGTATCTGTTATGTTTTCGGATTAATACACGGTATTTTTTGCACCTTCAATTCACCTGTGGTGACTATAAAATTGCTGTTTTCAATTTACGTGCAAGTGCGTCAATGAACAAAGCTGTAGTGCGCCAAAGTCAAAAAAACACGTATCTGATATGTATTCGATATAAAAAGGTTATTTTTTGCACCTTTCAATTCACCTGTGGTGACTATACCATTGCTGTTATAAGATTTACGTGCAAGCTGCGTCAATGAACAAAGCTGTAGTGCGCCAAAGTCAAAAAACACGTATTCTGTAATGTTATTCGATAATAAAAGGTATTTTTTGCACCTTTCAATTCACCTGTGGTGACTAAAATTGCTGTTTCAGATTTACGTGCAAGTGCGTCAATGAACAAAGGTTGGTAGTGCGCCAAAGTCAAAAAAACACGTATCTGATAATGTATTCGGATAATAAAAGGTATTTTTTGGCACTATCAATTCACCTGTGGTAACTACACAATTGCTGGATTCAAATTTAACTGCAAGGTGGCTCTATCAACAAATCTGGACTGGGCAAAAGTGCAAAAAACACGTATCTGTAATGTATTCGGATAATAAAAGGTATTTTTTGGCACCTATCAATTCACCTGTGGTAACTACAAAATTGCTGGATTCAAATTTAACTGCAAAGTAGATCTATCAACAAAGCTGGCCTGCGCCAAAGTGAAAAAACACGTATCTGTAATGTATTCGGATAATAAAAGGTATTTTTTGGCACCTATCAATTCACCTGTGGTGACTAAAAAATTGCAGTATTCACATTTAAGTGCAAGGTGCCTCAATGAACAAAGCTGTAGTGCGCCAAAGTAAAATAACACGTATCTGTAATGTATTCGGATAATAAAAGTTTTTTTTTGCACCAATCAATTCACCAGTGGTAACTACTCTATTGCGGGTTTCAACTTTTAGTGCATGGTGGCTCTATCTACAAATCTGGACTGGGCAAAAAACTGCAAAAAACACGTATCTGTAATGTATTCGGATAAATAAAAGGTATTTTTGGCATCCTATCAATTCACCTGTGGTGTACAAATTGAATGTATTCAAATTTTTAAACTGCAAAGTAGATCTATCAACAAAGCTGGCCTGCCGCCCAAAGTGAAAAACACGTATCTGAAATGTATTCGGATAATAAAAGGTTATTTTTGGCACCTATCAATTACTGTGGTGACTCAAAATTTGCAGTATTCACATTTAAGTGATAGGTTGCTAAATGAACAAAGCTGTAGTGCGCCAAAGTCAAAAAAACAAGTATCTGAAATGTATGCGGATATTACAAGGGTATTTTTGGCACATAGTATCAACCTGTGCTGAACTTGCTGGATTCTAATTTAGAGTACAAGGATGGATATTATCAACAAAGGTGGAATGGGCAAAATGACAAATGAAACACTATCTGAAATGTATACTGATAATAAAAGTGGGTTTGCACCTAACAAAAGAGATCTGCAGTTACTAGAAAGATGTGTATCCTATAAGTTCAGGTCTGACAAAATCAGGAAATATTTCAAAAGAAAACTGTTAATAATAAAGCTATTGCAATGTCTACATAAGTCTTTGGGGAACTTTATCCAGTATTCTTTTAGGCTTGTCTGGTTCGCCCCCCTGGGGGGCCCCCCTCCGCTCCCCCCCTGACTTTTATGCGGGGAGGTCCTTTAAAATTCTACCTAACTATATAAAATCTTCCAAACTCTAATCAAAAATAAATTGTAAGGATCACAGCTAATTGTAGAGGTTTCTCTGTGAAGAAATATAATAATTTCGCTGAGTGTTTGGCCACAGCAGACGAGTCCTTCCCTTTGAGACGCTGAGAGACACTGAGGCTGAAAAAGGAAAAAGTGTTCTATGTAAAACGAGGGATGTGATTTTTCCGCCAAAGCAAACCCTAACATCCCAGTCATGACGTCGCACACACATCTCCCCCGCTCTATTCTGTAATCTGATTTGCTGGCCCCCAAAATTACAGGAAACGCCGAAAAAAGGCGCGATTTAAAGAGTGCACAGATTTTAACCCAAATTTGATGATCTAAAAAAAACCCCATTACCCTAAAAAACTGTGCCGATTTAACTTTGTGATAATAATCGCTCAACACTAGTAATAATATAACAGTTTTTAGGGACCGGATTCTGGAGAAGGGTCTGGGGACATTTTTAGATGTAATAATATAACAAGTTATAGTGACCAGGTTTCTGGAGAAGGGTCTGGAGACATTTCTAAGATGTAATAATATAACAGGTTATAGTGAAGAGGATTCTGGAGAAGGGTCTGGATACATTTTTAGATGTAATAATATAACAAGTTTAGTGACCAGGGTTTGGAAAAGGGTTTCCCGGATACATTTCTAGATGTAATTTAATAAACAAGTTATAGTGACCAGGATTTGGAGAAGGGTCTGGAGACATTTCTAGATGTTAATAATATAACAATTATAGTGACCAGGTTTCTGGAGAAGGGTCTGGGAACATTTTAGATGTAATAATATAACAGTTATATGACCAGGATTCTGGAGAAAGGGTCTGGAACATTTCTAGATGTAATAATATAACAAGTTTATAGTGACCGGGATTCTGGAGGAAGGGTTCCGGATACATTTCTAGATGTAATAATAACAAGTTATAGTGCCCTGGGATTCTGGAGAAGGTTCTGGAACATTTTAATGTAATAATATAACAAGTTATAGTGACCAGGTTCTGGAGAAGGGTTCGGATACATTTCTAGATGTAATAATAAAAACAAGTTATAGTGACCAGGATTCTGGAGAAGGGTCTTGGAGACATTTCTAGATGTAATAATATAACAATTATAGTGGCCCGGGTTTCTGGAGAAGGTCTGGATAATTTCTAGATGTAATAATATAAAAAGTTATATTGACCAGGATTCTGGAGAAGGGTCGGTTCTGGGAGGCCCAATTTCTTGAACTGTTAATAATATAACAAGTTATAGTGACCAGCTTCTGGAGAAGGGCCCGGATACATTTCTAGTTTAAATTAATATAACAAGTTATAGTGACCAGGATTCTGGAGAAGGGTCTGGAGACATTTCTAGATGTAATAATATAACAATTTATAGTGACCAAGATGCTGGAGAAGAGTCTGGATACATTTCTAGATGTAATAATATAACATGTTATAATGACCAGGATTCTGGAAAAAGGGTCTGGATACATTTCTAGATGTAATAATATACAAGTTAAGTGACCGGGATTCTGGAGAAGGGTCTGGATACATTTCTAGATGTAATAATATAACAAGTTAAGTGACCGGGATTCTGGAGAAGGTTCTGGATAAGTTCTAATGTAATAATATAACAAGTTATATTGACCAGGATTCTGGAGAAGGGTCAGAATACATTTCTAGGTGTAATAATATAACAGGTTATAGTGACCAGGTTTTCTGGAGAAGGGTCGGTCTGGAGACATTTCTAGATGTAATAATAAAAACAAGTTTATAGTGACCAGCATTCTGGAGAAGGGTTTCTGGATACATTTCTAGATGTAATAATATAACAATTTATAGTGACCAGGATTCTGGAGAAGGGTCTGGAGACATTTCTAGATGTAATAATATAACAATTATAGTGCCAAAGGATTCTGGAGAAGGTCTGATCCCAAGATTTATCGTATGGCCAGTTTTGGGAGGGGGGAATTTTTTCTAATGAAAATTTTGCCAGGTTTTATATCCTTTCCCTTGGAAAATCATACATTTTAGAAAAAATAAGTATGGAGGGGTCGGGGGTTCTTTTCATTTAAATAATATAACTATGTACCAATTTGGAAAGGGTTGGTACATTAATGAATTTTAAACTTTTTTTTACCCCTAAATTTCCACACAGAATATAAGTTCTTATGAGCAGGGCTTCTGGATCTCTTATTTGATCTGCTAGTAAGCTTTTAACTATGTGATTTCTGATTTTGTCTGTACTCTGTACTCTGTTGAATTTCTGTGCTATATAAATTAAGATTATTAGGATTTTATTATATTTTTAAGGGGCTTTCTCATAAATAGTCGTGAACAATATTTCAGAACATACAACTCCAGGGTATTACTGTAAAATGTTAGCGTAACATAGACCTTCTGTTTTTGTTTTTTTCGTGCAGAAATTCGCCATGGCCAGGAGAATTGGATGTTCCCGATGTTTCAGATTGTTCCTCCTGGTTACCAGCTTTTGTTTTGGGTACTTTCTAGTTTTCAATATCGGTGTAGACATCTTAAATGGACCCAGATGGTTTATTTGGTCCTTAAAGACTTCTCAACAGATCATTGTATTGAATTCAAGCTCCCCGGCCAGGCATCACCCCTTGGTGACTCCATAACCGTATCCATATAAGTTTCTAATCAACCTTCCAGAGAAATGTCAGAAGAAGAATCCATTTTTAGTGCTGTTGGTGATCGGAGAGAGCCATGATATTAAGGCTCGAGATGCAATTCGTAGGACTTGGGGGAACGAAGACAACTATGAAGACGTTGATGTCATAAGGATCTTCTTGATTGGCCTTTCTCCCACTATGACTGGCGCCATACAGAGGCTCCTCAAATTGGAAAGTTCCATTTATAGAGACATTGTCCAGCAGGACTTCCTGGACACCTATAGTAATCTAACGCTGAAAACTTTAATGGGAATGGAGTGGGTGACTAAATTCTGCCCTAACGCTTCTTACGTGATGAAGGTGGATACTGATGCCTTTGTCAATGTCAAGTATCTGGTCCACCAACTTCTCCATCCAGAACTTCCACCTCGCAAAAATTATTTAACAGGGTTTATAGTGGACAGTACCTCACCTTGCAGAGACAACTATAGTAAATGGTACTTACCTGAAGAAATCTACCCTTCAAAACTGTATCCCCCATATCCTGCTGGACCAGGATACGTGTTCTCTGGTGACATGGCTAAGAAAATCTATGACGTGGCTCAAGAGATGTTGGTTTTCAGTGTAGAGGATGCTTTTGTAGGGTTGTGCCTGTACAAAATGAACATTTCACTAACTCCGCCTCCTAAAAATGTATTTCATGGTCTAAAAGTAGAGTACAGTTCTACCAATTTTAGTCATGTTGCCTTGGTTCACCATTATAAGAATGAGGATCTGTTGCTATTGTGGTCACGCTTCTGGAACATGAGCTATTCCAGTAATATCTAAGGAGGTACGAATGACATCATGTAGGGTAACCTATCATGTAGGGTATCCTAACAACCCCTGGATGGCTTTCTTAACAGCATTATGGGCCTCTGGGGCATAACAGTGCAGTGGGTCCTGCCCAAATACATGGCATCACAACCTGCCATGCCAATGGCCACACCCAAATACATGACATCACACAAGGCCATGCCTCTTTCAACACCTAAATACATGACATCACACCAGGTCATGCCTCTAGGCACACCCAAATACATGACATCACACCAGGCCATGCCTCTAGCCACACCCAAATACATGACATCACACCAGGTCATGCCTCTAGCCACACCCAAATACATGACATCACAACAGTCCATACCTCAAGCCACACCCAAATACATGACATCACACCCGGCCATGCCTCTAGCCACACCCAAATACATGACATCACAACAGTCCATACCTCTAGCCACACCACAAACATCAGGTCATCCCATTGACGTCCTGTAGGTAGCCTGCAGCCTACAAGACTAATAAGCAGGGCAGGATGCCCTAAAAATAAGTCTTCGCTCGTCTTTAGGAGCAAAAATTAATAGAAGACACTGTCTTATTTTCAAGGAAACAGGGTAGTATGGAGACTCATAGTTCTGCTGTAGGTGATATCTACTGAGAAGTCTGGTTCAGATTGAGAGAATTTCCAAATTTATTATAGTTTTTGACGCATTTTATTCCTGACAAGACAGTTCCAAAAAGTGTCTAGAAAAGTGTTTAATGACCATATGGGGCTAATTCTAATTATAATGTGCCAAATTCTTAAACTCCTAAAGGACGTGGGTATTTTTAGATTTTCATTTTCAGGTTTTTTGTTTCTTTTAGTTCTTTTTAACATTTTTCTTATTTTTCCTTCAACATAGCTGTGAGAAGGCTTGTTTTTGCGGGACAAGTTGAATATTTTGTGGTCCCATTTAAATCATCATATCATGTATTGGAAAGCGAAATTCATTATATGGGGTAGAATTGTTTTTTTTTTTTAGTTCTTTTTAACATTTTTCTTATTTTTCCTTCAACATAGCTGTGTAAAGGCTTGTTTTTGCGGGACAAGTTGAATATTTTGTGGTCCCATTTAAATCATCATATCATGTATTGGAAAGCGAAATTAATTATATGGGGTGGAATTCGAAAAAAGAGCTATGACACTTTTTTTTTACTAGGGTTCTTTTTTATCGAATTTACCCTCTGGTATAAATCACAACTTATCTTTAAAGTGTGAGTCCGTGCATTTCTGTCGATACCTAATTTATATAGTTATTGTTATGTTTTACTATTAGAAAAAAAGTCAAAACTTTTTTTTTTTTCTTTTAACTTGTACCTGTTTTGATTCTGTATTTTCTGATAGCAATAACTTTTTTTTAATTTTTTTCATCTATGGACCTGAAAGAGGTCTCATTTTCTTACAAGCTCCATATCTCTTTAACACCACCGTGTAAATGTACAGCACAGGGCGTCATGGGGTTAATGGCATGCACCATAATGATGGTGCAAAATTTTCTTGTAAACCAACCCTGTAGTGAGTAAAGACTTTATTTGCACAGCAGCCAAACAGAGCTCATAGCAACCAAGCAATCAATCAGAGCTCATAACGACCAATCAGAGCCCATAGCAACCAACCAGATCTCATAGTCATTAATCAGAGCCCATAGCAACCAATCAGAGATCATAGCAACCAATTAGAGCCCATAGCAACTAATCAAAGCTCAAACAACCAATCAGAGTCCATAGCAACCAATCAGGGCTCATAGCAAACAATCAAAACTCATAGCAACCAAGCAGAGCCCAAAGCGACCAATCAGAGCTCAAACAACCAATCAGAGCCCATAGCAATCAATCACAGCCCATAGCAACCAAGCAGAGTCCATAACAACCAAGCACAGCCCATAATAACCAGACAGAGCCCATAACAACCAAGCAGAGCCCATAATAACCAATCAGCGCTCGGCTTTTATTTTTAAAACTGCTCTGAAAAAATGAAAGCTGAGCTCTGATTGGATGCTATGTTCTCTGATTGGTCGTTATGAGCTAATTGGTTGCTATGGGCTCTGATTGGTCGTTATGAGCTAATTGGTTGCTATGGGCTCTGATTGGTCGTTATGAGCTGATTGGTGGCTATGGGCTCTGATTGGTCACTATGAGCTGATTGGTCGCTATGGGTTCTGATTGGTTGCTATGAGCTGATTGGTCGCTATGAGCTGATTGGTCGCTATGAGCTGATTGGTTGCTATGGGCTCTGATTGGTTGCTATGTGCTCTGCTTGGATGTTATGGGCTCTGCTTGGTTTCTTTGAGCTGTGATTGGTTGTTATGAGCTCTGATTGGTTGCTATGAGCTGTGATTGGTTGCTATGGGCTCTGATTGATTGCTATGGGCTCTGCTTGGTTGCTTGTAAGGGGGGAGAGCTACCCTTGGAATAGTATTGTTATCCTACTTTCTTAATGAAGTGTTGGTTTATATGTAGCCCCTCTTGTCTGTGTTACCTCCTACTTTGTTGTGCAGTGTCTGGTTATGTCTGTCACGCTCTTTTTCTGTGCTCCCTTGGTGGCATCTTGCAGTGGTTGTTCTGTTTAATTGGTTCAAGCTCTGTTTGCAGTTTAGTTTGGTGGTGGAGTGCAGCGCAGCCAAACTGACTAGTGGGAGTGGTGAATCCTGTCAATCAGGAGTCAGAAGGCGGGGCCAGGGCTCTCAACTGCCGTTTTGTCGGGAGACACAGGGAGTCAGTTGGACAAGAGAAAAAGAGGAGACGCCATTAAAGAGTGATTAAGAAGAACAGGAAAACAGGAGAATATAGAAAACTCAAGGGAAGTAAAGCATGTAGTTGGTCTTGCATTTTCTGTCTGGAATATCAACCTCTATTACAAGGACTCTCGGACTCTCATATATGCTGTGATCCACCAGTTGTCTACTGTTGTTATGTTTCACTAAGAAAGGCAAGTTGTGCTATAAAAGAATAAAGAAAATTGAATAAGTAATTTTGGAGTTCAATCCTTATCCATATATTTTACATGCTATGGGCTCTGCTTGGTTGTTATGGGCTCTGCTTGGTTTCTTTGAGCTTTGATTGGTTGCTATGGGCTCTGATTGGTTGCTATGGGCTCTGCTTGGTTGCTTTGAGCTGTGATTGTTTACTATGATCTCTGATTGGTTGCTTTGAGCTGTGATTGGTTTCTATTGACTCTGCTTGGTTGCTTTGTGCTGTGATTGGTTGATAGGATCTCAGATTGGTTGCTTTGAGCTGTGATTGGTTGCTTGGGTTTGGCTTGGTTGTTTTGAGCTGTGATTGGTTGTTTTATGGGTTAAATTTTTTTTGTTTTTTGAGCTGTGTTTGGGTTTTGCTATGGGCTTTGTTTGGTTGCTTTGAGCTGGGGATTGGTTCTATGGGCTTGATTGGTTGCTTTTGAGTTTGTGATTGGTGCTAGGGGCCCTTGTTTGGGTTGCTTTGAGCTGTGATTGGTTGTTTGGGCGGGGAAAAAGCTTTTCATACATGGGCGCCTGTGCTCCTTTGCTCAGGTCCAAAATTTTTCCCAAAAAGATACTTCATTTTGTATTTTAGATGTGATTTAGAAGAAATTCAAGTAGTTGCAAACAAAAAGTAACCCTCTCCCCCTTAATATTGTGGCTGGTTATTTATTAAAGTTTCATCTGTGGCCTCTATTAAATGAAGGCTTTAAACTAGTGTCTCTGGGATTGCTAAAAGCTACAAGTCTCAATATGACGGCGCCTAATATCGTAGATGGCGCCATTACCGGATTATCCAAAAAGATTAGAAAAAAAAGGTCAAGAAAAGGGTTTTGACAGTAACAGAAGAGGACCTCCTTTCACAACTAGTGCAGGATCCAACGAGGGGAGGAGAACCTCTAGGCTGAATACTAATAACTAGGTCAGACAGGATATTAAAATAATAAGTTGGGCTTTCACCTAGAAAATTTAGTGATAAATCCCAAAAACCATTTTTTTAATTTGTTTTAAATTAAGATTTTTAGTAGTGGGAAACCCAAAACCACCCCCAAACTTCGGGAAAGGGGAAATTTTCAATAGCTAAGAGAAGACCTAAAAGGGATATTCCCATCTCATTGATTAGCTTTTTTTCCCCCCCTTTCCCGACAGCCGGTTTTTAAAATTTGGTTTCATTTTTTTTTCCCCCCCATTCTTCCCAAAAGTTTTAAATTTTTATTTTTTTATCTAATATCTCCGGGGGGGGCCCAAATTTCCCGTGAGGAGCAAATTTTTCCCTTGTCAATAAGGGGTTTTTCAGGATGCCCCCGCGACCCTCGTTCCGGGTCGCAGGCGCATCCCAAAGCCCGTTTGGGGTGGGGCCCCGTCCCGGGGTGGGTCGGGGGGGTTCCCGGGCGCCCCCCCTGCCAGGTGCCCAGGGCCCAAATTTCCGGGCCATTTCCTGCTTCCTCCTCTGTCCCCCGGCGCAAGTGATCCCGCTCCCCTGGGGCGGCCCACGGCCCGGCAGTGTGGTTTTTAAAAGGGGCCGTGCACCGGTAAAAAGGTATTGCCCGGGGATGCCCCTATTTAAGCTGCCCTCTTCCCCCGGGAAGCCCTTGGGGGTCTTTGGTGCCCATTCCTAAAGTGAAAACGTTTTCCCGGGAAAGGGGCCCGTCTTTATTGCCGTTTACCGAAACCGCTTTCCTTTTGTTTATTGACCACGAATCTTTGCCGCCGGCCCTTTACCTTCCTGCCCATCCCCAAATACGAGCCCGCCCCCGACGAAACTGTACCTCCCTACCCTTGGCCCCCTCCCCAAGCAAGATTTCCCCCAGGGGGGTGGGAAAGCGACCTGGTAGATCCCGCCACAGCAAATCCATCCCGCTTTGCGCGGGCCCCTGGTGGGAAAACCGGGCCCTTTTTTGATTACGTCCCTGGTGGGGCTTCCCCCATCGCTTGCGGTTGGGCCGCAGTCCCAACCAACCGGGCCGTTACGTGGATTTCCCGGGCCCCTGGATCCCCCCAAGGGGGCCACTGCCAGTCCCGGCGGATCTAAAAGGGCCCTTGTTGCCCCAAAAAGTCAAAAACAAATGGTCAAAAAGGGGCAGCAATGAAACCCGTTGTCCCCCCCCTGTTGGGGCAACTCGTCACCCCCCGGGGCAGCAAAACCCTTCGCCATCCCCGTTTGGGGTTTTTTCCCGCTTCCCCGGGGGGCCTCTGGCCCCCGGGGGGCCCCCTTTCTCCCGGGTTTCGCTCCCGTCCAAATTCGACGGAAAAACCCGAAAATCTGCAGGGGGTTCATCACCCCAATGCTCAATGCACCGTGGAACTGATTTTTGGGCCCCACAGCTTCCCGTTAAGTAATGTGCAAAAGTGGCCCTTTTGTGGTTTTTGCCTGCTCTCCGGGAAGGCCCTGGCATGGGCCCCACGTCTGTGGGGCAGGAATGATCCGGTAAAAAGCGGACCCTACCCGTTTCCCTTTTTTCAGGGAATTCTGCAAAAGTGTTTGAGGGGAAACCCGCCGGGCCCCTCCTCCGCTGAGACAACCCTCCTAAAATGACCCAGGGGGATTTGTCCTTTTGGGGGAATTTTCGCGGGGCAAATTTTCCCCACCTTAGCCTCAGAAACTTTTTGGAAAGGCTGCTTGTGCGCCACCCTTTTAAAAAGGGGCTCTCAAAAACCAAATTTTTGGGCGTGTTGGCCCCGGGGGAGGAAAATCCCAAACTTCCCTCATGGCTTGATACCCGGGTTTGGGAACCCCCCATTATGTGCGCTTACCAAAAAGGGGAAAAAGAACTTCGGCCCCAAAAGCGGGGGGTTAGGCCCAACCCCGTGGTTCCCCCCCCCCGGCCCGGTGTTTCCCGAGGCCCCCCTGTGCCACAGTCGCCCAAAAATCTTCTGAGGGGCCCCTGCAAGTTGAATCGGGGTTTTAAACCCCCACGAAACAGGAGGGTTTGGCCCCCCGCGTGGGGAGCCCAGGGCCCTTTCCGGGGAGGAATTGTCCCCCCCGCCCAAAAAATGCGGGAAACTCCCGCCCCCTAGGGTTCCGAAGGGGGGCGTTCCTAGGGGCAAATTCCTCCTCTCCCTTGGGCCCGTTTAAATTTCCCCCGGGACAGGTCGTGAAGGGACGTGGAATTTTCGGTTTTAAGTCTCTGCGTTTCTGGACTCGGGCTCAGAGGGAACTTTATCCAAACCGGGTCTTTTATTTCCCGTATCGTTTCTGGTGGTCCCCCCTGGGAAAAACGGTTGGGGGATTTCTTTAGTAGGGGGGGGGCTTTCTTAGCGACATCATACAATTTTTTTCACCCAAAAAAAAATGTTTCCCTCACGTAGGGGGGGCCCTTTCCCCTAAGGAAAAGATCTCCTTTTTGTGTTGCCTCGGCCCCCTTCGGCGGTTTCCCCTTTCCCCGGGGGTTCCTGGGTTCCGGGGTTTCCCCTCTCCTACGCTGGAGCCCGGACGTCTGGAAAAAGTAACTCGCTGGAGTCCCCAACTGTCGGGGGCATTGTTTGGTAGCGCCTCGCCCGGTCTTTCCTGCTCTCGTTCAACCCTTCGTGAGCCGCCCGCCCGGCCCTAAAAGCCCCTGAATATCGCAGTACGCCGGGTGTGTTTTTCTGGAAAAAAAGCCGAGGAAACCCCTTCCCCCCCATCGTCCATAAGATGCCCCAATTTTAATTCTGCCTGGTACCCGTCCTCCCCGGGGGGCCAAATCTACCCCTTATCCTTCCTGAGGGCACAAGCAATGTCAAATTGGGTTTTCCGGGGGGAATCTCAAAAAAGGGGGGTTTTTACAAAAGTCTTCTTCTCCCGGGGGTGCGGGATTTCTTCTTCGTAGAAAAAAGAATGGGGGGGGGGCCTGGCCTGGATACCAATGTTTGCCAGAAATACCCCTTGTGAAGTCCTCAACTGCCAGTCCATTTTTCGGGTCAAATAAAAACCCCCATTTTTAGCTATATCACTTGAAAGTGACCCCCCAAAAAACAGAAAACGCAAAAAAACCTACCCAAAAAGGAAAACCCCCCCCCGAACCCCAAAAAAAAGTGAATTTTTTTGGGTGTGAGAACCCAGCCCGGCCCGTAACCCCCTGCCTGGAAGCCCTGCCTGCCGGCAGCCCTTACCCCCAGAAGGTTTTCCCAAAAAAAATTGAAGGTTTGCGTTCCAAGGCTCCTCTATCTAACCCAGCGCTTTAACTACATCAGGGGACCGGGTGCTCATTTAATCTCTCTGACACCCCAAACACAGCTGTGCTCGGAGTCTGACTGCTGTACCTGCACAGTAGGATCTCTGCTTTGCAGCCTCACTGTCCTGCGGCCCGAGCTGCAGGCTCACCCGAGACTTGTCTCCTCAGAGCAGCAGGAGCTTCAGCACGGCTGAGGGGAATTCCCGGGCAGTGAGTGTTCAGCTCCAGCTGACAAGTCGGCACGGCAACGTGTTTTGCAGGCGGGAGCTGAGTCTGAGTCACACAGACACACACAGCCCTTAGTAAGAGAGCTGATAGTGCCACTTACTCTAACCAGCTCCTCAGCTCTATTGTGCTGGACAGACATTAACCCTTTCTAGCACTCTTTATAACCTGCTCAACACTCAGAACTGCAGGCTTTTTTGCTGGGTCCACATTTTCCATGCCACAGCTCTGAGCACACTACTGGCTGTATACCTGCACTTGTTAATACCAGGAGTCCACTCTATTGTATATTTGTCAATTTCTAGTGCATTTTACTACTTCTCAGTGGACCCCACTGCTTTACCTGACAGTTCACTCCAGTGAACCCTATTGCACTACCTAACAGCTCGCATCAGTGGACCTTGCTGCACTACCTAACAGCTCACACCAGTGATCTATACCAATATTACCTGGTCAACCACACCAGTGGACTATACTGCATTACCTAGCTGTTCACATCAGTGGATTATACTGCACGACCTAACTGTTCACACCTGTGTTCTATACCAATATTACCCATACATGTCAACTCTCCCGTTTTTGGCGGGGGGGGTCCCGCTATTTGGGGTCCCTCCCGCCCCTCCCGGGGGGGATTTGGGCCCTTTCGGCGGGGCCCTTTTTAAATTTAAACCGCGGCGCAAGAGTAACGCTGGTGCGCTACTCCTTGCGCCCGCGGGACCGCTCCTACAGGCGGTGAAGCGGCCGCAGCGGCCGCTCACCCCCCGCTCCCCCCCCGGGTCTCACTGTGCGGGGAGGAGGCGGAGGGATCGCTCCCCCCTCCCTCCTCTCCCTGTATTTTACGGCGCCGTTGTGTGCGCCGTAACATACAGGTCAACGGCGCAGGGGGAAGTGACGCAGGCTGCAGGGGAGTGACGCCCCGGCTGCTCTCACTTCCCCCCTGCGCCGCTGAAGAGATCGGGCAAGAGCTGGCCGCGCTGCAGGAGCCGGGTAAGGTAAGTGGATTTTATTATTTAAATTTTTATTACCTTTAGGGGGCTCTATCTGGCTAACAGAGAGGGCAACTACCTGGCAAGAGAGGGGGCACTACCTGGCAACAGAGGGGACAACTACCTGGAAACAGAGGTGGCACAACCTGGCAACAAAGGGGGCACTACCTGGCAACAGAGGGGGCACTACCTGGCAACAGAGGGGGCACTACCTGGCAACAGAGGGGACATCTACCTGGCAACAGAGGGGACATCTACCTGGCACCAAAGGGGGCACTACCTGGCAACAGAGGGGGCACTACCTGGCAACAGGGGGGGGCACTACCTGGCAACAGAGGGGGCACTACCTGGCAACAGAGGGGGCACTACCTGGCAACAGAGGGGACATCTAACCTGGCAACAGGGGGCACTACCTGGCAACAGGGGGGTACATCTACCTGGCAACAGAGGGGACATCTACCTGGCAACAGAGGGGCACTACCTGGCAAAGAGGGGGCACTAACCTGGAAAAACAGAGGGGGCACTACCTGGCTAACAGATGGGGGCACTACCTGGCTAACAGATGGGGCACTACCTTGCCGAAGGGGGCACTACCTGGCAACAGGGGGGGCCCACTACCTGGCAACAATGGGGGCACTCCCCTGGCTAAACAGATGGGGGCACTACCGGGCCCTAACAAGGGGGCACTACCTGGCAACAGAGGGGGCACTACCTGGCAACAGAGGGGACCTCTACCTGGCAACAGGGGGGGCCCACTACCTGGCAACAGAGGGGACATCTACCGGGCAACAGAGGGGACATCTACCTGGCAACAAGGGGGCACTACCTGGAAAACAGAGGGGGCACTCCCTTGGCTAACAGATGGGGCACTACCTGGCTAACAGATGGGGCACTCCCGGGGCAACAAGGGGCACTACCTGGCAACAAAGGGGCACTCCCTGGCTAACAGATGGGGGCACTACCTGGCTAACAGATGGGGCACTACCTGCTAACAGAGGGGGCACTACCTGGCAACAGAGGGGGCACTACCTGGCAACAAAGGGGGCACTACCTGGCTAACAATGGGGCACTACCTGGCTAACAGATGGGGGCACTACCTGGCTAACAGAGGGGGCACTACCGGCTAACAGAGGGGCACTACCTGGCAACAGAGGGGGCACTACCTGGCAACATAGGGACATCTACCTGGCAACAGAGGGGACATCTACCTGGCAACTAAAGGGGACATCTACCTGGCAACAGAGGGGGAAACTAACCTGGAAAACAGAGGGGGCACTACCGTGAAACAGAGGGGGCACTACCTTGCTAACAATGGGGGCACCTACCTGGCTAACAGATGGGGCACTACCTGGCAACAGAGGGGGCACTACCTGGCAACAAAGGGGGCACTACCCTGGCAAACCCAGATGGGGGCACTACCTGGCTAACAGATGGGGTACTACCTGGCTAACCGAGGGGGCACTACCTGGCTAACAGAGGGGGCACTACCTGGCAACAGATGGGGGCACTACCTGGCAAACAGATGGGACATCTACCTGGCTGACAATGGGGGCACGTACCGGGATAACAATGGGGGCACCTACCGGGCTAAAAATGGGGGGGCACCTACCGGCTAACAAAGGGGGGCCTACATGGCTACAAATTTGGCTCTACCTGGCTACAGAGGGGGCATCTACTTGGCTCCCATGGGGCATCTACCGGCCTGTAAGGGCCACTACCGGGTTTTTGGGGGGCTAACTACCTGCTAAAAGGGGCATCTACCTGGCTTTCTTCCAAAGCCTTTATGCATTATTAGGTGGAGTGGGTGTGGCTTTTTTGAAGGGGCTTGGCATACCAACAAGGTGGGCTTTGTCCATGCAAATTTTTGCCGCGGCGCGCTACGCGCGCCGCCCACTACATTCTCCTGCTTTTTCATTTTCGAAAGTTGGCAACTATGATATTACCTGGTCAACCAAACCAGTGGTCCCTACTGCACTACCTAACTGTTCACACTTGTGGATCTTACTGCATTACTTATCTGATCATACCAGTGGACTATACTGCAATACCTATCTGTTCGCACTAGTAGTCCAAACTACACTACTAACTGCGCTATTTAGCTGTTCACACCAGTGGATTATATTGCACTACCTATCTGATCACACCAGTGGACTATACTGCGTTACCTGAAGTTCACATCAGTGGATTATACAGTACTGTCTATCTGTTTGCACCGTGGATTTATATTGCACTACCTATCTATTCATACAGCTGCTCCTCTCTTTTTAAACAGATTTTCTATACTCCTTCAATACTCACCTAAGTATTTCCGAGATAAACAAACCTGTAAATCTTTTATACTATACCTTAGTAGCAGACTGTCTCATAATGGGCGGCACTAGCAAAAAAACCCCAAAAAACCAAACCTACAAAGCTCCCTAATTTTTTACTTCAACATCGACCAGAGGGGTTCCTCCACTAAACGAAGTCTGAGATACCCATCCCCCTCTCGTTCCTGCTCATCCAGAGCCGAATCGGTGGAGCTTGAACAACATGATCCTCTAGAAGAGCAACCCTTGACCACCACTACACTACAACAGCTCTTTTCCTCCTTCCGTAATACACTTCACTCGGATTTGAAACATATGATGTCCGAGCTTAAACAGGACTTTCATGCTTTGGCCACACGAACTGACCATATTGAATCCAAAATGGTGGAATTTGCGAACTCGCACAATAGTCTTATTGATGCTAACAGCGCTCTAGAAGAAGAAGTAAACGTCTTCCAATAAAGTCTTAGATCTGGAAGACAGATCGCGACGCAACAACGTCAGAATTCGTGGAATTCCAGAAGCTGTTATGCCTGATCAGCTCAACACCTCTCTAACTGATCTTATGGCTCTGACACTTCCTCATAGCTCCAAACAAGATCTCGTTATTGACAGGATCCATAGAAGCCCTAAGCCAAAGAATCTGCCACAGCAAGTGCCGAGAGATACCATAGCACGTATCCACTTCTATCATATAAAGGAAGAGTTCCTTCGTGCCTTACGTAAAGCTGACTCGCTACCAAAAACCCTTTCAGGCCATATCAATTTTTCCTGACCTCTCTGCAGCCACTATGATGAGACGCAAGGAATTCCAACCTTACACAAAGCTCCTTCGGGACAATGAGATCAACTATAGATGGGGCTTCCCTGTTAAATTTAAAATTTTTCCAGAGAAGGTACGCAGTATGTTTTGCAGTTCGCCAAAGAGAAACCAGTGCAACTCTGAGAAGTTGGAAACTTCTAGCAGCTCCTGACACCAGCCCGGCTCCTAAGAAACCGACAAGGCCGGAGATGATCACACCCTTGTGGTCAGACAAAACATCCAAACTCCGCTCGAAGTCTGCGCTCTGACCCCCTTCAGTATCCTTCTATCTGTTTCAGAGACTAAAGTATGACTGAGGCATTTGATGCTCTACTTCCTGTCTCCCTGTTTTCTTTCTAACAGGTTCCAAGGCAGGACTTGCTCCTTAGTGTTCCTCTGAAGAATAGTTTTATTACTTGCAAAAGTTTTGTTTCAGGGTTTTTCTCTTTTTGTTTTCATCTTTATACTTACATCGTGGATTTTATATCTTCTAAATCACCAATTGTGATTGTTTATTCCGAACGCTTTGGTCAGTTTATGGCAGTATACTACGGTCCATCAATATCTTTGATTGTCTCTTCTCATGGCGTTAAAATTTTGGACCTATAATGTTAAGGGTTTAAATTCGCCATTTAAGCGTTCTTTGCTGTGGAGAGACGTGACCAGATCCAATGCAAGACATATATTTTCAAGAGACTCATTTATTGTCTTCTGATGCTCATAGATTAAAAAATGCGAAATTCTCTGAAATATTTCACTCGCATGCAGCAAAAAAGAAGGCCGGTGTTGCAATTTTAATTAAAAACTCGGTCTCATTCAATTTACACCAGAAGATTATAGATCCAGATGGCCGATTCATTATTTTGATTTGCGAAATTAACTTTTAAGCCTTATACCCTCGTTACATTATATGCACCCAATGAGAAACAAATTCCTTTTATTCGTAAAGTCATTTCCACAGCAAAGAATGCAAGGAGGGGAGGGCTGATTATATGTGGTGACTTTAACCAGGTGGTTAACAATGATGTGGATAGATCTAGACTTAGAGCGAGACCTTTGGAAGACATCCATCCTCTCCTACTAGAGGAGGAAATCCATGCATGTTTTGGCGTTATCTCCCCCACTACTGAAAAGGGATTACAACCTTTTTTTTTTGGCCCCTAAACAGGTCCATTCTCGTATAGGGTTTCTTTTTTGTTAGATAAAATCTTGCTTTTCCCCAACTAATGTCCTCCGATATTGGCACCACCACATGGTCTGACCCATGCCCCAGTCGACCTTTGGTTCTTGAAACATCCCCATAAACCACCCTCAGAAATCCATCTGGGGAAATTAATAATTTTCTTCTTAAAAGCTCAGACAATGTCACTTTCCCAAAAAACAAACTTACAGACTATTTTAACTTTAACACAGGCACGGCTTCCCTCCCCTTCCATACTATGGTGCGCTCATAAAGCATATATCCGTGTATGCTTATTCAGTTGGCCAGCCGTTCAAAAAAAAAAACACCAGGCCTCTATAAATACACTGCTTCTCAATATCCAAAATCTGGAAATTGATTTTAAGGCTAATCCCTCACCGACCAAGCATAAGGAATTAACATCCCTAAGAAATGATTTGCGTATCCTATATCTTCGGAAATATGAGTATAATCTAGCAAAAATGAAGTGGCAATTTTATACACAAGGTGATAGACCCTCCAAGCTCTTGGCCAAAAGAGTTAAAGTCCAGCACATTAAATCCAGAATATCTCACTTAGTATCTCCTTCCGGTAATTAAAATTATCACCCCCTTGACATTGCAGAACAATTTGCCTCCTATTATGCCAATCTGTATAATCTTCAGTCCTCAGAAAATATCCCCGCCCCAACAGATATGGATATTAACAATTTCCTCTCCTCTATATCCCTACCATCCTTAACAGCACCTCAATTAGAAAAAACTAAACTCTCCTATCGCTCAGTCAGAAGTTGAACAAGCCATTCGCTATAGTAAAC
Organism: Phyllomedusa bahiana; assembly: GCA_025379985.1. Classification (NCBI taxonomy): domain Eukaryota; kingdom Metazoa; phylum Chordata; class Amphibia; order Anura; family Hylidae; genus Phyllomedusa; species Phyllomedusa bahiana. Next base: position 18,447 of record JAODAL010037902.1, on the reverse strand, counting down.
TAATAAAGCACCTGGACCTGATGGTATTACAAATGAATACTATCAATTATTTTCAGATCTCCTCTCCCCCCATTTAACAAACCTTTGTAATGACATCGCCAAGTCTGGAGATCCACCAAAAGAACTCTTACAGGCCATCATCACCACCATCCCAAAACCAGGCAAATCAATGGATAATACGGCTAATTTTAGACCTATTTCATTATTAAATACCGATGTTAAGATTTATGCAAAGATTCTGGCTTCCCGTCTTAATACTGTTTTACCTACACTCATTCATAGAGACCAAACGGGATTTGTTAGAGGAAGACAGGCCAGGGACGCGACACGTCGCCTACTTGATCTGGTACAAATTGCTGTGCTGTCAAAGACAGATGTTGCCTTACTATCATTAGATGCTGAAAAAGCATTTGATAGAGTAAACTGGCACTACATTAAACTAGTTCTGGAGAAATTTGGAATCACCGGTTTTATCATGCATGCGATCCTCTCCTTATACACGAAACCGTCAGCAATGTCCTTAGCTTCTGGCTTTCTCTCCTCTCGTTTTGATTTAACTAAAAGGTACCCAACAAGGTTGCCCACTTTCTCCTTTAATTTATATGTAATGTGTATTGAGCCCTTAGCTGAACACATAAGACGGAACCCCCAGATTACTGGATTACTAATTAATCAGACCGACCATAAAATAAGCCTTTATGCGGATGATGTAATGTTAATTATTTCAAACCCGTGCTCCTCAATCCCTCCCATTTTAGAACTACTTTCGACTTTTTCTAAAATTTCTTACTATAAATTAAACATCTCAAAGTCCTCAATTATTCCCAAAAAATAATCTGAAATTCCAATTGACTACTCTAAAAACCTTAACTTTAAACTGGGGGAAACTGCAGTAGACTACTTGGGGATTAAGGTTACACCCGTCCCCCTCCCTTAAAAGTAATCTAAACTACAAGTCGCTGCTGATGGACTTTTTGAAGTAGAAGTTAGGAGACTAAATTCTCTTAATCTCTCCTGGATTGCTAAAATTAATGCCTTTAAAATGTCTCTATTCCCAAAATATGTCTACATTTGCAGAGCAATTCCTTATATCATACCTACTGCAATTATTCTCAAATTCCAAACCCTTTTCTCCTCTTAAATTTGGAGTGGGAAGAAAGCCAGAGTTAAAAAAGATCTCCTTTTCCGTAGCACTAAGGAAGGTGGGCTAGCATGTCCTAATTTTATGGCCTACAATGCGGCTATTTTGCTGGAACAGACCTTTTCCATTTGGAACCAATCTGACCCCAGCCTCTGGTCTCAAATTGAATCCAGCTCATTCACCCCTTTTTTCCCCTCTTATAAACATCTTAAGGCTTCTATGCTTTGGGGCTCCTCTACCAAAACCCCTTCTCTCAGGTCTGTAAACAGATTTACTTCAGTTGTGGTCGACTTATGTTTTACCTAACTCTTGGATACATTTAGTTAAAAAAGATATTCCCTTAGACCTTCTTCGTTGCTTGGGCCGACTCCCTTTTCACTCAGTGTGTGGCAGGAACAGGGTATTCATACAGTTGACCACTTTACCAAGAGAATGCCCTATTGTCATTTACAGACATTTCCCCTTCTTTTTCTCTCCCCCGCTCCCGACCTTTTTCCAGTTTTTACAGAAATTTGCCAAAGTGCTTTACTCCATTAGATGGCCGGAGTCCCCATTTAACCTATTCTGATTTTCAAAATTTTCTTATGAAGAAGAAGGGTTATGAAAAAGGTCTCCCATTAATATATCAGAGTATATTACCAAACATGGGGACGCAAAAGCTCATACTATGTTGAAAAAGGGAAAAAGAACTTTCCTCCCAATTCTCTAGAGACCAATGGATAAAGCACAATCTATTCTTCCTCATTATCAAAGTGTGTAAATCATAAAGAAACCATTGTTTTAAAAAACACTTGAGAAGGTACCTTCCCCCTTCGCGATTAGCCAAAAAAGTTCTCTGGATCTTCGGAAACTTTTGCTGGAAAAATTGCGGCCAGCAAGGTACTATGCTACACATTTTGGTGGGGCTGCCAGTTTATCCAAAGATTCTGGCATTTAGTCTCCTCTCTTATCTTAGATGTTACAGGTATCTCCTTCCAATTAAACCTGAACTTTGCGGTCCAGACATCGGTTTAAGCGATTTCCCCTTCCCTTCTCCGCACAATCTTGTTCCATATTTTAATAGCTGCTAGAACTTCTATTGCATTTAATTGGAAGGAACCCAAAGCTCCCTCTTTTTATGAAGTAGTTAGAAGAGTTAACTTTAATTGCGCTTGTGAACTGAGACTGACTGAATTTCCCCCTTTATATGAAACAAGAAAGATTGCTCTGGGACCCATGGGTGTCCTCCAGCTACTGTGCCCTAATGTTAAAACATGACCTGATACGCCATATCTCTCTACAGCAGTATGTGAAGCTGCCTTTTTCTACTTGTGTTACTATTGTGTTAACATCCACGCATGTTTTGTTTATTTTGTTAAAGTCCATTTGTGGACAATGTAGTTTTAACTTGGTGCATTGTGTTCTTTACTGTATATTATTTGTCAACTGCTCAAGTCTTCAATAAAGACATGTTTAAAGAAAAGAAGAATGGTTCCTTACGGCCCTGCATCGATTACCGGGGTCTGAACAAGATCACGGTGAAAAACTGGTACCCTCTGCCTTTGATCACGGAGCTATTTGACCGTCTACGGGGCGCAAGGATCTTCTCCAAGCTGGAGGTGAGAGGGGCCTACAATTTGGTCCGAATCCGCAACCTTTAACACCAGGGACGGGCACTTTGAATACCAGGTCATGCCATTTGGACTGTGTAATGCACCGTCCATCTTCCAGGAGTTTGTGAATGACATCTTCAGGGATCTCCTTTATACCTGTGTCGAGGTCTACCTGGACGACATTTTGGTGTACTCTCCTGATCCCGAGATCCATCGCGCCCACGTACGCCAGGTGCTGCAGCGCCTTCGAGCTAACCACCTGTATGCCAAGCTAGGGAAGTGCCTCTTCCATCAAGCCAGCCTTCCATTTCTGGGCTATATCATCTCGTAACAAGGTCTACGGATGGACCCAGCCAAGTTGTCGGCCGTATTGCAATGGCCACGCCCAGTGGGCCTTCGGCCATACAGCGGTTCTTGGGTTTCTGCAATTTTTACCGGCAGTTCATCCCGCACTTCTCCACGCTGGTGGCCCCCTTACGAAGAAAAACGCTAATCCACGCAGCTGGCCTTCCGAGGCCGAGGAAGCGTTCTCCAAACTAAAGACTGCCTTTGCTACTCTGTCTATCCTGTCGCGGCCAGACCCCACAAAACCCTTTTCGCTAGAAGTAGACGCCTCGTCGGTAGGAGCTGGAGCAGTCCTCACGCAAAAGAGGCCCACAGGTAAAACGGTCACTTGTGGCTTCTTTTCTAAGACTTTTTCACAGGCGGAGAAGAATTACACCATCGGAGACCGGATTTATTAGCCATCAAACTGGCTCTTGAGGAATGGCGTTATTTACTGGAAGGTGCCCGGCATCCCATTTGTATCTACTCGGCTCACAAGAACCTCCAGTACCTCCAGACAGCCCAGCGACCCAATCCACGCCAAGCTAGGTGGTCGCTTTTCTTCTCCTGCTTTAATTTTCAGATTCACTTCCGTCCTGCCAAAAAGAACGTGAAAGCTGATGACCTCTCCCGTGCCTCCGATGTAGTGGGTGAAGGAAAGACCCCAGAGCACATCATCCCCCCAGAACGTCTAGTCTCCGCAGCTCCTGTCGACCTCTGGAATGTCCCGCAGGGGAAGACATACGTAAAGCCTGCGCTCTGGAGGCGTATCCTGAAGTGGGGACACTGCTCATTGGTAGCCGAGCATCCTGGCGTTCGTAAGACGTTTCTCCTGATCTCATGGTTCTATTGGTGGCAGGACCTCGCCAAAGATGTTAAGGAGTTCGTCCAATCATGTACCTCCTGTGCCCGCAACAAGATACCTCGTCACAAACCGGCGGGGCTCTTGCACCCACTGCCCATCCCTACGCAACCATGGTCTCAAGTGGCGATGGACTTTATAACTAATCTTCCCCCTTCGTCTGGTAACACCGTTGTCTGGGTGGTCACAGATCGGTTTTCTAAAATGGCCCATTTTGTTCCTTTTCCAGGCCTGCCCTCTGCCCCGCGCCTGGCCGAGCAGTTTTTTCACCATATTTTTCGTTTGCACGGACTTCCTCTGCAAATAATCCCGGATCGGGGGGTCCAGTTAATTTCCAAATTCTGGCGGGCCTTTTGTTCACAACTCCAGGTAAAGCTCGATTTCTCCTCTGCCTACCATCCCCAGACGAATGGTCAGGTGGAGAGAGTCAACCAGGTTCTGGGGTGTTACCTACGCCACTTTGTCTCGGCCCGACAAGATGACTGGTCCAACTTGCTCCCGTGGGCGGAATTTTCATATAACTGTCTAGACTCAGAGTCCGCGGGTACCTCCCCCTTCTACATCGTGTATGGTCTGCATCCCTGCCCACCTCTCCCACTGGCATCTCCATCTAATGGTCCCGGTGGCGGACGCACTGGTCCAGGACATGAAGACCATCTGGTCCCTGACCCGCCAATCCCTGCTCCGTGCTTCTGAGCGCACGAAGCTTCAAGCAGACAAAAGAAGAAGTCCCCCTCCGGTCTTCTCCCCGGGTGACAAGGTGTGGCTGTTGGCCAAATATGTCTGCCTCAAGATCCCAACCTACAAACTGGGACCCCACTTTTTGGGACCTTTTGAGGTCCTTAAGCGCATAAATCCGGTGGCCTATAAACTCCGGCTCCCTCCTACCATGCGTATCCTGAATTCCTTTCATGTCTCGCTACTAAAACCCCTGGTCCTGAATCGTTTCTCTCGGAGGGCAGTCCCTCCTTCGTTTGTGGCTGATGCCTCCAATGTCTTTGAGGTCAAGGAAATCTTGGGTATGAGGAAGTCAGTCTAGAGGGAAACGGTATTTTCTCGTTGACTGGAAGGGGTTCAGGCCAGAGGAAAGATCTTGGGAGCCAGAGGAGAATATTCTGGACCGTAGGGTAATCCAGAGATTCCTCCAGACTAGAACGAGGGGTGGGGTAAAGGGGGTGGTACTGTCACGGATGCCCCTGCGACCCTCGTTCCAGGTCGCAGGTGCATCCGTGCCCCGGGGGGGTACTGTCACGGATGCCCCTGCGACCCTCGTTCCGGGTTGCAGGCGCATCCGTGCCCAGATGCCGTGAGGCGCCCCGTCCCGCACGTCGGGTCGGGGGTCCGCTTGCTCCCCTGCCGGTGCCCAGGTTCACTTACCCGGCCACGCTCCTGCTCCGTCTACCTCTGTCCCCCGACGCGCGCAATCCCGCTCCATAGGGCGCGCGCGCGGCGGCAGTGTGAGATTTAAAGGGCCAGTGCGCCGGTAATTGGCTATTGCCGGGCACTGCCCCTATTTAAGCCTGCCTCTTCCTATCAGCCTTGCCGGATCTTTAGTGCCCATTGCCTATTGTGAAAGCGTTCCAGAAGCCCTGTCTTGATTGCCGTGTACCGAACCGCTTGCCTATGTTTATTGACCACGAATCTCTGCCGCCTACCCTGACCTTCCTGCCTGTCCCTGACTACGAGCCTGCCTGACGAATCTGTACCTCGCCTACCCTTGGCCGCCACCGCAAGCAAGTTCCGCCAGTGTAACGACCTGGTAGACTCCCGCCGCAGCAAGTCCATCCCGCTTTGCGGCGGGCTCTGGTGAATATCGGGACCTACTTAGATTCCGTTCCCTGGTGTGGGCTTCCACCATCGCTTGCGGTGGTCCAGCGGATCCACAACCACCGACCATTACAGGGGTTAATAGTGCAGGTTGGGGGTCACATATATAATAGGGTCCACAAATAGGTTTTTAATTATACTTGAAATACTATAGGTAAATAAAGATTATTACAACATACTATCCTGGCCGATACATTGCTGTTCTGATTTTGCTTCATTTCTGAGTTAGAGCAATTCTTGTCTTCTGCTTGTGTACATAAGCTTCCCTTCTGTAGTCTGCCAAAATGACTCAGGGAGCAACCAGACGTGTGTCAAACACAACAATTCAGTGAACCCTACTGCGTATGGGGCCTGTAATAGACAGATGTCACTGCACCTCTGCTAACCCTACTGTGTATGGGGCCTCCGGAGCAGATGGATGTCACTGCAACTCTGCTAACCCTACTGTGTATGGGGCCCTTTCAGAGCAGAGGGTTCACTGCACCCTCTGCTAACCCTACTGTGTATGGGGCCCTGGAGACGGGATGTCACTGCACCTCTGCTAACCCTACTGTGTATGGGGCCCCTGGAACAGACGGATTCACTGCACTTCGCTACCTATGCTAAACCCTCTGATTGAAGAGAAAGGGGTTTCCTAGTGCTGAAATTAGGGTGTTCGCAATGCAAACTACCTTTGCTAAAACACACACTTTTGTTTGTGTGAAGCCTCCGGAGCAGATGAAGAAGCCCACCATCTCTGCTAACCCACTGTGTAGGGGGCCCGGGGCAGACGGAGTCACTGCACCTCTCAACCCACTGTGGGGGGGCCCCAAAGCAAGGGATGTCACTGCACCTCGAAACCCGAAATTTGCAAAAGGATTGTCTTCTCTGATAATGAAAGAGAAAAAAGAGAAAGGCATTGCTCTCCTAGTGCTGTTAAAATAATGAGAGAGTGCTTCGTGCAAATAGAAGTAAACAACCCTTTTGGGTGGTTGTTCTATATAAGAGGCACAACATAAATGCTTTTGGGGTTAAGTGAACCCTGATCGGGGCAGCCGACAGCAAGCTCCAAACCAACAGTAGAGGGCTCAGGGGAAGAATAACTGAGTAAAGCAAGACAAGGCCACGGCACTGGCTCCACAGCAGGGGGTTAAATCATAGTTGCCAACTTTTGAAAGTGGAAAAGCAGGAGATTGAAGAGGCAAAAAATTTGCATGGACACGCCCATCTTGTTGGTGTGCCACGCCCCTTAAAAGCCACACTCACTCCGCCTAACTGCATAACGGCTTTGGAAGAAAGCCAGGTAGATGCCCTTATAGCCAGGTAGTAGCCCCCCATAACCAGGTAGTGCCCCCTTGTAGCCAAGTAGATGCCCCCTTGTAGCCAGGTAGATGCCCCCTCTGTAGCCAGGTAGATGCCCCCCTTTGTTAGCCAGGTTGTGCCCCCTTTGTTAGCCAGCTAGTGCCCCCTTTGTTGCCAGGTGTTGCCCCCATTTGTTAGCCAGGTAGTGCCCCCTTTGTTGCCAGGTGATGCCCCCATTTGTTAGCCAGGTAGTGCCCCCTTTGTTGCCAGGTAGTGCCCTCTTTGTTAGCCAGGTAGTGCCCCCTTTGTTGCCAGGTAGTTGCTCCCTTTGTTAGCCAGGTAGTGCCCCCTTTGTTGCCAGGTGATGCCCCCATTTGTTAGCCAGGTAGTGCCCCCATTTGTTAGCCAGGTAGTGCCCCCTTTGTTAGCCAGGTAGTGCCCTCTTTGTTGCCAGGTAGTGCCCCCTTTGTTGCCAGGTAGTGCCCCCTTTGTTGCCAGGTAGTGCCCTCTTTGTTAGCCAGGTAGTGCCCCTTTGTTGCCAGGTGATGCCCCCATTTGTTAGCCAGGTAGTGCTCCCTTTGTTAGCCAGGTAGTGCCCCCTTTGTTAGCCAGGTAGTGCCCCCTTTGTTAGCCAGGTAGTGCCCCCTTTGTTGCCAGGTAGTGCCCCCTTTGTTGCCAGGTAGTGCCCCCTTTGTTGCCAGGTAGTGCCCCCTTTGTTGCCAGGTAGTGCCCCCATTTGTTAGCCAGGTAGTGCGCCAGTTTGTTAGCCAGGTAGATGCCCCCTTTGTTGCCAGTTAGAGCCCCCCTTATAGCTAATAAAAATAAAATAATAAATTCCACTTACCTCACCAGGCTCCTGTAGCACGTCGAGGCTGCCGACTGAGTAGTCTCAGCGTCGCAGGGGATGTGAGTGCAGCCGCGCGTCACAGCCCCTGCGATGCTTTACCTGTAATGTACGGGCCCCCACCACCGGGGGGGGGGGCTGCACAATACAGGGGGAGAAGGGAGGAGGGGAACGATCCCTCCTTCCTTCTCTCTGCACAGCGAGACTCCGCGGGTGAAGCGGCCGCAGCGGCCGCTTCACCCGCCTGTAGGAGCGACCCGGCGGCGCCAGAGTAGCGCACCAGCGCTACTCTGTCGCCGCGGCCATTTAAAGGACCCCCGCCGCCTGCTGGCGGCAGGAGTTTCGCCAACTCTGCCCGGGGGGGGCGGGGGGTGGGGGGGACCCCAAATAGCGGGACCCCCCCGCCAAAAGCGGGAGAGTTGGCATGTATGGGTTAAATTAGCTCATAAGTGTAAAAACAAGGAAAAAGCAGGAATATAGTTATCCTATTTATTGTGCATTAAAAGCACTAAAAGCATTACAGGGCTCCACGCGTTTCACGCTAGTACCAGCGCTTCATCAAGAACAAAAGCCGGGAGAAAAAAAGTTTGGGTTTAAATACAAATGTGCAAAAGAGTCATAACGAGCAGCGATCATCTGGAGCAATAACAGGTGAAACCGGCAGAGATACAAACTGTCAAGGTAAAAACCAGGTGAACAAGAACATCAATGGTTAATCCTAAGGCTATGTTCACACGGAAATTATTGGTACGTATCTCGCCCCGTATTGAGCGCAGTACGGCGCGAAATATGGGGCGAGATACGTCCCAGTCATTACGGTAATCCACAGTTCTCATAGAGAGCTATGGATTCCGTCTCCACTCCCTGCTCGCACAATACGCAGAGCGCGGAGAAAGTGACGTGTACATTGTTTACGGCGTATACGCGCCGTGAATAATGAATGTCTATGCACCGGAGGGCTGCCGCCCCCCCCCCCCCTCCCTGCTCCCGAGCACATGGCGTGATTGCGGGCGAAATACGCCGCCGCAGTTACACCGTGTGAACATAGCCTAAAACCTAACACAAGAAACATTGTAAAAGTTCTATAAAAACAACTAAGGCTGCATTCACACAGTGCGTTTTTTAATTCGTTTTTTTGTGCAGGAAGGCACAGAAATTAATGCTGTACATTGCTGCACTTGTTTGACATATGTTATGTATGAAACCCCCTTGAATGTACAGCGCCCTGGAATCAATGGCGGACTAAAATAAATAAAAATAATAATAATGATCATTTCCGTGGATACCTACTTTATATAGTTATTGTTGTTTTACTATTAGAAAAAAAGTAAAAACATTTATTTTTTTTACTTGTACCTGTTTTGAAACTATTTTCTGATAGCAATCATTTTTTTTTTTTCCATCTATGGACCTTTTTTTACGGGCTCCATATCTCCTTAATACCACCGTGTAAATGTATAGCACAGGACGTCATGGGGTTAATGGCATGCGCCATCATTTTGGTGCAAAATTTTCCTGTATACCAGCCCAGTAGTGACATAGGGATGAGTAAAGTGTTTTAGCTGATAAATGGGAGGTGCCAAATCGAACACACACTGGGCCTCATTTATCAAAACTGTGTAGCGGCAAGACTTTCTTTGCTGCACATCAGCCAATCAGAGCTCATAGCAACCAATCAGAGCTCATAACGACCAATCAAAGCCCATAGCAACCAATCAGAGCTCATATGACCAATCAGAGCCCATAGCAAACAATCATAGCTCACAACAACCAATCACAGCTCATAGCCCCCAATCAGAGCCTATATCAACCAATCATAGCTCATAGCAACCAATCAGAGCCCGTAGCAACCAATCAGAGCTCATAACAACCAATCTGAGCCCATAGCAACCAATCAGCTCATAACGACCAATCAGATCCAATAGCAACCAATCAGAGCTCATAACAACCCATCAGAGACCAAAGCAACCAACCAGAGCCCATAGCAACCAATCAGAGCCCAAAGCAACCAACCAGAGCCCAAAGCAACCAACCAGAGCCCATAGCAACCAATCAGAGCTCATAACAAGCAATCAGAGCCCAAAGCAACCAATCAGAGTTCATAGCAACCAATCTGAGCTCATAGCGACCAATCAGATCCAATAACAACCAATAAGAGCTCATAGCAACCAATAAGAGCTCATAGCAACCAATCAGAGCTCATAACAACCCATCAGAGACCAAAGCAACCAACCAGAGCCCATAGCAACCAATCAGAGCCCAAGCAACCAACCAGAGCACATAGCAACCAATCAGAGCTCATAACAACTAATCGGAGCCCAAAGCAACCAATCAGAGTTCATAGCAACTAATCAGAGCTCATAACAACCAATCAGAGCCCAAAGCAACCAATTGGAGCTCATAGCAGCCAATCAGATCCAATAGCAACCAATCAGAGCTCGTAACAGCCAATCAGAGCCCAAAGCAACCAATCAGAGCTCATAGCAACCAAGCAGAGCCCATAACAACCAAGCAGAGCCCATAACAACCAAGCAGAGGCCATAGCAACCAATCAGAGCCCATAACAACCACGCAGAGCCCATAGCAACCAATCAGCGCTCGGCTTTTATTTTTAAAACTGCTCTGAAAAAAGGAAAGCTGAGCTCTGATTGGATATTATGGGGGCTGATTGGTCTTTATGAGCTGATTGGTTGCTATGGACTCTGATTGGTCGTTATGAGCTGATTGGTTGCTATGGGCTCTGCTTGGTTGCTATGAGCTCTGCTTGGTTGCTATGATCTCTGATTGGTTGCTTTGAGCTGTGATTGGTTGCTGTGGGCTCTGATTGGTTGCTTTGAGCTGTGATTGGTTGCTGTGGGCTCTGATTGGTTGCTTTGAGCTGTGATTGGTTGCTATGGCTGGACAGCGTTCATACATGAGGCGCACTGTGCTCATCTTCTGCTCAGGTCACACCACTGTTTCCAAACATACTTCATTTTGTATTTTAGATGTGATTTAGAAGAAATTCATATTCAAAAAGACTTTTATTAGAGAGTAACACGAGGAGAAAAAAACACGAATATGTTAACGTTACATCAAAATTGACTAGTCAAGGTGTAAAAACAATGTGATAGCATATGGGTCAAGCAATCGGAGTATGCAAAAGAATCACCGCAAGGAGAAATGAAAGGAGACAACAGTACTCCAAAATATCACCATTAAGTGCAAACAAGGCAACAGAGTATAACAAAATAACCAATAGAATACCAATATATCACAAAGAAAAATGGTATGAAAAGAAAAATTAGCCCTTGAGCTTAGAAAGACTTTATGAGTCCAGATCAAGACGATGAAACAAACTTTAACTTTGGCCACTAATTGGACAGACAAGACAAACAGGAGATGGACAACCCACACAGACCGTGGAGAAAAGGGGGAGAGGGAGAAAGGAAAAAAGAGAGAGAAAAAAAAAAAAAAAAGGGGGGGGAGGTGGGTGAAGGAAGAGACATATGAGGGCAATGTGATGGGGGGCATGAATAGATAAGAGAGGGGATGATGTTACCCGACAGCGACGGAAACCACCCAAGACTGCACCTAGCCTAGACAGTTATGGTGCGAAGGGCGGGAGTGTTAAAAAATTGAAGCCAGGGGGACCACGTCCGTATCAAGGACCGTATTCGTTTCTCTGAGGTGGCAAAAAGCTCCTCCATGTGATAAGTGGAAGAAACTTCGGCGATCCATTCCTCCAAGGGAGGGGGGACCCGAGGACTTCCAGTCCTGGGAAATTAAGCGGTCTTAGCCACCTGCAGCAAGTGCCTAAGGAGGGAGTTTTTATAAGTTGAGGTTCCCATATCAAACATGAATAATAGGGCTACTTCAGGTGTCCTAGGAAGTGCCAGTCCCGTGATGTCCATAATAGAATGGAACTCCACATTCCAAAAACTCTGCAAAATGGAGCAGTCCCACCATATGTGCACCATGGTTCCCTTGGCCACCCCACAACGCCAGCACATCTCTGAAACTGAGGGGTACCATTTATGGAGGACCAGGGAGACCCTGTACCACCTCGTCAGTATCTTGAAGCTGGTCTCTTGAGCCTTTGTCGCTATGACTGCCTTATGGGTTAGAGTAAAGCATTTGTGCCATTGTGAGGGGGTGAAATGTTTATCAAGTTCTTTCTCCCAAGCCGCACAGTAGGCAGGGAGATCAAGCTGATCAGCAGTGGAGAGTTCAGTACAAGATAGAAATAGAATGCTTTGGAGACGAGTCTTGAAGACACATCTGTTCAAACCTAGTAAGGGGTTTCTAAGCATTGAGGGTGTTGCCAAAAGAAGAGAGAAAGTGTCAGAGCTGTACATAATGGAAGCCGAGAGACTTGTGTATAGCGGACTCTGTGGCTAACATGGATAATGGCACAGGCCGTCCACCCACAACTACCTGGCAAAGACGCAGAGGAGTTAACTTGGAGCTTCCAGAAAACGGGTAAAAAACCAATTCCGGGAGGGAAGGCCAGATTGTCAGAAATGGGTATAAGAGGGCCTGATTTGTCGACCAAGCCATGGTATAATTTATGCGAGTGAATTGAAACCGGGGTGGTGCCGGGTAGAAAAGGAATGTAGAATTTATTTGCAAGGAGGAAATTCCAGACCCAGGGAAGCGAAGCAAGGGATAAGAACAAAGGGTCTGTGCTATGCGAGTCCAAACTTTCCCTTCACCCCTGCACACCAAGTCCAAGAACCGTGAGTAGGCCGACGTCAAGTAATATCTCCTACAATCCAGCAAACCCAAGCCACCCAAAGTCTTGTGCCTAGTTAAGGTAGTGTATGATAGTCTGGGACTAGTAGAGGACCAAATAAATCTTGTGAAGAGTCCCTGCCTGGTTTGGGTTAAATAAAGACTGCGTGGCAGGACCGTCATCTTAAGTATGTTAACCCTCCCAAACCACGTGAAGTCATTTTTAGCCCAAAGAGCCCGGCCATTGTCCAAAAATAGTTTCTAAATTCAAGGAGAAAATTTTAGACAAATCCGAGGGGATAACAATTCCCAAGTAGGAAAGGCCTTGATGTGGCCACCTGAAGGGATATGACCGCTTGAGGTGATTCAAAACGGGAGATGACAAGCCAATATTTAAAGCTTCGGACTTGGAAATATTTATTTTAAATTCAAAACCCAGTGCCAAATTTTGTGAAGTAAGGCCCATAAGTGGGGGAGGAGAAGTAGCGGGGTCAGTAATATACAATCAAGAGATAAATCTGCAAAAGCCGAGCACTTATAATCTTTCCCCCGGAAATTTTTGGATCCCTTTATTTCTGGGTTGTTTACGGATCCCCGGGAGAGTAAGTTTTCCATAACTAATACATACAAGAGAGGGGATAGGGGACACCCCTGCCGTGTTCCACTACGAATTGAGAAAGACTCTGATAGAGTTCCATTAATTTTCAATTTGGCAGTAGGGAACTGATAGAGGGCTAGGATTTTAGAGATAAATTCGGGTCCCAACCCCAAATGCCGAAGAGTCAAGGACAAAGAGGTCCAGGATATCCTATCAAAGGCCTTTTCGGCATCCAGGGACAGGACCATTAAGGGGATTTTGCGGGATTGAGCATAATGTATAATATCCAGTGTTTTTAATGTGTTTTTTCCGATCCTCCCTACCTGGAACAAACCCCACCTGATCAGGATGTATACGATTTGGAAGAAAAAGGTTTAATCTATTTGCAAGGAGTTTGGCGTAAATTTTTAGGTCTACATTTAGCAGAGAAATCGGGCGGTAGCTTCCACACGAGGAAGGGTCTTTGCCTGGTTTTGATATAAGGGCAATATGCGCTAATGAGGAAATGGGGCCCGAAAAGGATTATGCATTGAGACAAAATTAAGGCCTTGCGCAGTATGGGGAGATATCTTTTTTCCCCGAAACGTTTTGTAGAATTTTACCCGTAAAACCGTCGGGACCTGGGCTCCTTTCCTCCCCGGCAAGCCCGTAAAATTACCGAAGCAAGTTCCTGGGCAGAAAATGGAGATTCTAACTCGGATAAGATGACATTGGGTGGGACATGGGGAAGATTAGGAAATTCGGATCTATCGGGGAGTGCTGAAGGAGATGGAAGATTATATAATTGAGAGTAAAATGTAAGGAACTCCTCACTGATTTCTTGTGTGGTATGGACTAGGTCGCCAGTAGCGGATTTGATATGGGGTATATGTGACTTAGCTATCTGGTGTCGCAATGCTCTAGCCAGCATCCTCCCGCTCTTGTTTTTCCCAATATTCATAAAATTTTACTACGTCCTACTTGTAGGTATCTTCGCCAGGAGGACTCCAGCAGTTGTTTAACCTCTAGTCTCGCAGAGAGCAGCTCCCGCAATGTCTCTGAGGACAGAGCGTGTTTATGCCTGAGTTCTAAAGAAGCAACTCTGGATAGAGCCGCGTCCAACTTAGACGCCCTGTCTCTCTTCAGCCATGAGCCATGTCGAATCAGAACCCCGCGTATGACACATTTCGCTGCTTCCCACTTAACAGTCGGGGAAGTCGTGTCCTCTGCATGGTCCTGCATAAAGTTTGCAATGGATTGAGAACGTTCTCCACACAAACCGAAACCATAAAATAGGGACTTGTTTTTTTTAGGCGCCAGGACCAGCTGGACGTGAGAGAGAAGGAAGGGGTATTGAGCAAATAAACGGACGTATCTGACAGGAGAATGTTACCTACTGAGGTCGAGGACACCCATCGAAGAGCACCGTGTGACACCAGAATATAATCTAAACGACTATATATGTCATGGTAAGTGGAGTAAAAGCTAAAATCTTTAGTATTTGGATGCTGTAGCCTCCAGGCGTCACATAGCTGTAAAAGGGTGAACGCTTTTTTGATTGACTTAATAGCTGAATAGGAGAGTGAAGATTTGCCGGAACAATTGTCCAGGACAGGGTCCAAGGTGACATTCAGGTCTCCACACAGGACCACTGTACCTTTTATTAACGGGCTCAATTTCTGCACTAGGTGGTTAAAGAAGCTAGCCTGACCCTGGTTGGGGGCATATGCGTTTACAATAGTGATGGTGTGCCCATCGAGGTTGAGGATCAAAATTACATATCGCGCATTGGCATACGACCAGCACGCCTGAACCTGGTACGTTAAGGATCTATGGATCGCAATCGCCACCCCCCCCCCTAGATCTGGACTCCCGATTATTCGCTAAAAACCATGTTGTATAGTACTTACTACAGAGTTTAGGTGCATGTCCTTCCTTGAAGTGCGTTTCCTGAAAGCAAACAATTTTAACCTTTTGTTTATGAAGGTGATAGAGTATTTGAGACCTCTTACTCGCGACGTTGAGACCCTTAGCATTAAACGAGACAATGGACAGGTCCGCCATTTACAAGTCAGGAGGAAAGGGGGGAAAGGAAAAGAAAAAAAATAATTAAGGGGGAGGGGGAGGGCGGGAAGCGAGTGTTCGGGGAGACGGGAGAAGGGGAGGCAGGGGGATGGGGCACAAACACTCACACTCAACAAGAGGAGACAACAAACCAGAAAGCAGGTAAAATGTGGACCTGCAGCTGGAACTAACTGAAGGACTAATTAAAGTCAGTTGGCCCCAAGGCCTAAACTGAGGCCTGAAACGGGACCAGAACCTATTGGGGGGGAGGAAACTCAAATGGGGACGCACGATATCTGAGCTCCCCACAATATAGTATAAGAGTAAGAAAGATTGCTGGCTGGTACTAACAACGGAAGAAACTGTCACTACCATGGGAAAAAGAAAGAAAGAGAAGGGGGCCTGTTGGTACCGACCCATGTGAAATTTGCAAGTATTTGCAAATAAGGCCACAGTGGTGTACACCTGCAGCAGGATAAGAATAGGCACGGCACCACAGATTATCGCCTCAAAAAAGGGGAAAAATCAGTGGCGGTGGAGGGCATTTATAGTAAGGGCATTTACAGTCCTGGGGAGGGCACCTGGATCCTCAAGGAGGGGTAGAGTCCACGGGGGAGTCCGTTCGATGACGTCGTCGTCGGTTTTTCCTGGGAGGAAGTCCTGGAGGAGCCTGGAGCCTACCGAACGGAGAGTTCATGGACGGCCAGGGAGGAAGAGTTATATTCTGAATGTTTAGTCCCTGAAGAACAGAAGGAATGTCATCTGGAGAGCGTATGGCAAACGAATTATCTCCATCCCGTATGAAGAAGGCAAACGGGAAGCCCCAGCGATAGGGGATGTTACGACCCTGTAGGATAGACAGAAGGGGCTTCAGGGCGGCCCTTTGGGCCAGAGAATGTCTGGTAAGGTCCTGGAGAAACAGTATGGGAGTGTCTTTGTAGAAAACCTTTTGTCGCTGGCGGGCCTTGCGTAAAATGTTCACCTTAGTTTGGAAAAAATTGATCCTACAGATAATGTCCCTTGGACGTTTTGGATCTACGGTTGGAGGACATAGGGCTCTATGGGCTCTGTCCATTTCGATGGGGGTAGCAGGAGCCCTATCAAGCAGGTCATTGAAGATATTTGTCAGGACCGAGGGGATGTCAGTAGGTGCAATTGACTCAGGCAGGCCTCTGATCCTAAAAGTTGTTGCGCCCCACTTCTGTTCTCCAAGTCATCAATGTGCTGTTGTAGCGCAAAAATTTGAGAGGAATGTTGAGATGTGGAAGATTGCAGAGCTTGAATGGACTCTGAATTCGACTGTTGATTCTGGTCCAGAATGGACACCTTGGAATTCAATGACCATAGTTCAGAGCGGAAAAGAGAAATTCCGCTTGCACTCGTCCACGAGCTGTTTCGCCAATCCGGAGAGATCAGATCTAGTTAGCATGGATTGTGTAAATCGATGGTGGTCAGACAACGTAACCAGCCTATTCTCATCTGCAGTATTAGGCATAGAGCCTAGAGAGCTCCGAGAGTCATCATGAGACAGGTTCCAGGAAGGGGTCATAACTAAATGTTGAAGTATAGCAGGGATACCATCTAGACTGTTTGGAATAGGGGGGAAAGATGTGTGGAGTTACGTGGGGGGGTTGGAGGCTCCCCGAT
Source organism: Phyllomedusa bahiana (assembly GCA_025379985.1). Lineage (NCBI taxonomy): Eukaryota > Metazoa > Chordata > Amphibia > Anura > Hylidae > Phyllomedusa > Phyllomedusa bahiana. The sequence continues at coordinate 1,575 of JAODAL010037902.1, read as the reverse complement.
CGGTAGTCTTGGGGGTGGGGCAGTGGGCGAATTTGCCCCTGAGCAGGGCTTAGTGCTGACACGTGGACGGGCCATCCAGGAAGCCGGGGGGCCCATGGGGTGAGGGATGTTCTCTGGCAAGGTGGGCATGCCAAAAGACATGTGGGCGGTGAGAGGTGTAGGAGGGGCTTTGCCTGATTTTGGGGCGGAAGAAGCGGGCCTGAAGCCGGCAGGTGTGAGGGAATCGACCAGCGGTATCTCCAGATGGGGGAGTCTGCAGCACAGTGCCCACTAGGTAGATGTGGGCATTGCGGGGCCCCCGCTGGGGTAAAATTTGGTGGCATTTGGCCCGGGAGGAGAACATGTTGGAGTGGCAGGGAGGTAAAGCCCCTTCCCCGTCTCCCAGGGAGTGTAGGTGGGAGAGTGGAATTCCCAGTGGGGGGTTGGGAGGCAGGGGGAGAAGATCTGCGATAATTTGGGACTGGGAGTCCAAAAAAGAAGTTGCAGGGAAAAGGTAGGGGTTTTACCTTGATGACAGCTCCTTGGAGCTGTAAAGGGTGAAGTCCGGGAAATGTCCAGATGAGGTGGGGGCGCCAGCAATCAACGCTGCCCCCTCTGTGCCTGTCTCCGTTACCCGTCCCCGGCAGTGGTGAAGTCCGACGGCGGGTCTGTTAAAGGGGTGAGGCTTAGCAGCCGATGCCGACCCCCTGCGCCATCTCCGACGCTCCCCCCCCCCGGTAGAAGGGTGGAAGGCCCCGACGTGCAGCCTGAAAAGTTGAAAGAGGTGCTAGAATCGCCCAAAAGCACGCCCCGGCCGGCAGCGGATTGGGTTCAGTGACAGCACTGGGTAAGAGGAAGAGGGCGGCAGCCCATGCTACGCTTTCCCGCGCCCGTTCCCACGCTCCGGCCCCCCAACTAGGGAAGCTCCGCAGAGCATAGGAAATAACCCGGGCAGCACGGCGTCTGCAAGGTTCCATCCCCGCCCCCGGAGGGCCCCGGGAAGTGTCCAGTGGTAGGGGCATCGCTGCGGCGGGGCCACGGGAGCGAGGGCATGGACAGGGTGCCCTTTTGCATCCCCCCGGGCGCTCGCGTCATCACAAGACTGGTGTTCCCGGGGCTCAGGGAAGGCAGCCGAAGCCGGGACTTGATAGGCGGGATCCAGATCACCCGCAGCCACATACTCATCCCCGGGAGCGGAAGTTCGGGAGTGTGGAGGTGGGACCAGAGGTAAGGGCCCCCCCATGTTGTCTGGTTCCGCGGCCATGGTGGCAGAGGGGCCGACGGCAGGAAAAAGGGTGGAAAAAAACGATTTCCAAAATCACCCCGAGAGGAGACGGGTGCATGGACTTGGAGCCTTTCTTCTTGTAGATTTTCCCCCCTGGTTTTGCCAAAATTGCCAGGCCAAAAACAAGGGAAGTAGTGGAGGAATCAGGAGGGCAGTCTTTACTCGTTTCCTGCTCAGGCCACGCCCCGTGATTTGAAGAAAAAAATTTAAGTAGTTGCAAACAAAAAGTAACCCCCTTTCCCCCCCAAAATTTTGGCTGGTTTTTTTTAAAGTTTTTTTATCTGTGGCCCTATTAAGAAGGCTTTAAAAAA
>JAODAL010037901.1:0-39852 GCA_025379985.1 Phyllomedusa bahiana | reverse complement strand
AAAAAATAAATTATATATATCTTTTTTAACTATTATCTGAAATTCCCATAGTAATGTTTCCTAGCTACGCGCATTTTTCAACGCTATCGCAGCTCAACTGCCATGAACTGCGACAGTAATGATTAGCGCACTTCCCAACTGGGTGGACGCACACTATACGGTTAACAGACTTTTTAAAAAAAACGTATTCATTCCTATAATAACACATTACTGTAAACATTTTACTATAGACTCATCACCAATGCGGTTTCACTTCCATCAGCTACAACAATGATGGGTACTGCACTACCTAGCCAGGCAGGCGCATACTATGTGTTAACGGATTCCCTTTTTGTAAGACCCGAGGTAGCACTAAGGGGCGCAATGCCAAACTATGTGCATGCGTGTACACGTAATTGAACATTCTCCATGCTTCTTCAATCCTCATGCCAAACTGGGCGCGGACAGTCCTCATCATGAGTAAATGATGGGGAGAGTATCTCCGACAACTGGGAGGTGTACTGAAACCAAAATGAGGACGCCTTTCCCATTCCCCCCCCCCCCCCCCACCAAAGCTCCTCAGCACTAGCAGCAGCTGATCACTGTCAGTTGGTAGTGTTGATTGATTTAATCGAGATTGGCAAAAATTTAGACCGAGTCGATTTTTTTAAAATCATTTTGATTTTTCGATCCGATCGTCATTTCCCATTAAAGTCAATGCACAGTGAAAATGGCGTCGCGCGTCGATCACGATTTTTTTTACCCGATTTTACTGAGAAAAATCGAATCGATCTCGATTTTTGGAAAACTGATCATCTCTATCAGTCAGTACTACAGAATACATTTTATTTTGCAGAACTAATTGAAGTACCTGGCAAGATCAGTGTGGCACCTTCCATCTATTGTCAGGTTACTGGCCCCTGCTTTAGTGTTTAGGTATGTAGAGGAAGGAAAGCCTCAAGTACTGGGAAGTGCTGTAAAGATGCAAGCAAGCTGTGGTGTATATTGCAGATGATGGGTGAAGTAGTAGAGATGGTGGTAGTAGTGTGGTTCACCAGCGATTGAATCATTGACTGAAAAAAGTAGCTTTGGGGTAACTTCAGGCATTTACTCACGGCACTGGTACTTGTGAACATTACATTTCTTCTGTGCATGACACATGGCAGCAATATGCATCTCCAATACAATAGCACTTTTCCTGAGGTCCTGCCTTTTCAGACCTCTTGGTACGCTACTCAGGGCTAACTGGCTGGGCTTACTCTCTCTGACATCCATACTGTAATGGCAGTTCTCACCCGTGCTACCCACCTGTGCTCCCGAGGTCCAATCCTCTACTGCTTCTGCCTGTGTCGACAGTATCCTCTTCTAGAAACCTTCTACTTCTTAGACTATCAGAGCCACATGTATGAAAACTGTCTAGGTCTAAGTCCTTGTTGCCCATAGCAACCAATCAGAGTTCCCCTTTCATTTCATATAGTGCTCTAAAAAAATGAGAGGGGCGCTCTGATTGGTTGCTATGGGCAACAAAGAAAGACAGTTTTCATACATGTCCCCCTCAGTGTCCACCCAGGCCTGTCCTACCTATCACCGGCGTATAAGTAAGGTTCTTTTTCTGCTGCATACAACTCTAACTAGGCACACAGTCAGAATTCAGAACTGAACTGAGTACAGAGCAGACAGGCTTCCCTCTTTAGCTGTGTAAATCCTAGCTCCTTCCCTGTCATCTCCCACTCTAGACTCAGTTAACCCCTACTGACATCTGAATGACTAAGCATTATTAAACACATTACTATACTGTAGTACACACTGCCTCCTACCTACCCACAGGAATCCCACACAAACACATATATACAGTTGAATACCCTTACACCTGTGCGTGTATTTACACATTTAAACATAAATATGCATTTGCACCGCTTTAATGTGCAATAAATGCTGTTTTGGCAGCAGAGCATTTTAGTTAATGAAATAACTTTAAAGCTTGTAGTTCTGAGTCGCGGGCATGGCCGTGTCCCGACACCTGCAGTGGTCTCCGCTGCCCCTGTCCCATTTGTCCCGGCGACGTCCTCTGCTGCTCATCGTTCCACACTCCTGCTCAGGCTTGTACCCATCCTCTCTGACTACCTCACCATGTGTGCTCACCTTCCCAGTATTTACAGGGATAATGTCCCAATTTCTTTCTCTGTGACCCCTGGCTACTTAAGGAACTTCCTGACCTTGTTTCAGCGTCAGTTCATTGTTGTCTTCCTACATAGAGCTTGACCCCTTGCTGCTGCATTGCTGCTGAACCTGCGTTACTTGTATGCTACCTGTGCATTATCTAGGGCCGTTCCTATGGGCGGGCGAGGTGGGTGATCGCCAGGGGAGCCAGGGTGCTGCTCATCAGAGGGGGCGCCGCGGCCGCCTGCCTCACTCTCCCAGTGATCAGCCTCTGACTCTGCATGGTCGTTTCACAACAGCCGTGCAGAGTCAGTCAGCAGCTGCACACTAGCTCTGCAGCTGCTCCTACAGGGAGGAGGCAGGATGTATCATTACCCTCCTGCCTTCTCCCTTCTATGTACAGCGCTCAGTGAGCGCTGTACATACACATCAGCGTCGCAGGGGGCGCACAGGCTTTCCTCACGCCCCCTGCGATGTTTCGCCTAAGCTGGCAGCCTCTGCCGGCCCAGGAGATCCTAGGACCTGCGTGATGGCGTAAGTGGCGTGATTACATCACGCTGCTTACACTGAACACCAGCTCAGGGGGAAACTACCTGGCTACAGGGGGGCAACTACCTGGCTACAATGAGGGAAACTACCTGGCTACAGGGGGGCAACTATCTGGCTACAGGGGGGAAACTACCTTGCTACAAGGGGGCAATTACCTTGCTACAAGGGGGTAACTAACTGGCTACAGGGGGGCAACTACCTGGCTACAAGTGGTAAACTACCTGGCTACAAGTGGGCAACTACCTGGCAACTAGTGGGAAACTACCTGGCAACAAGTGGGAAAATACCTGGCTACAGAGGAGAAACTACCTGGCTACAGGGGGGCAACTATCTGCCTACAAGGGGGAAACTACCTGGCTACAAGGGGCAACTATCTGGCTACAGGGGGCATATAACTACAGGCTACAGGGCATAGCTACCTGGCTACAGGGGGCAACTGCCTGGCTTCAGGGGGCTACTACTTGGCTACAGGGGGCAAGTACCTGGCTACAGGGGTTACTACTTGGTTACAGGGGACATATTACCTGGCTACAGGGGGCTACTACTTGGCTACAGGTGGCAATTACCTGGCTACACTGGGCAACTACATGTCTGCAGGGGGCCTTTAACTACCTGGCTACAGGGGGAATTTAACTACTGGCTACAGGGGGTAGCTATCTGGCTATAGGGGGAAAATAACTACCTGGCTACCAGGGGGCAAATAACTATCTGGCTACCAAGGGGCAACTATCTGCCTACAAGGGGGAAACTACCTGGCTACAGGGGTTATTACTTGGCTACAGGGGACATATTACCTAGCTACAGGGGGCTACTACTTGGCTACAGGTGGCAATTACCGGACAACTACCTGGCTACAGGGGGCATATAACTACCTGGTTACGGGGGGCATTTAACTACTGGCTACAGGGGGTAGCTACCTGGCTATAGTGTGCAAATAACTACCTGGCTGCCAGGAGGCATATTACTACTTGGCTACAGAGGGCAGCTACCTGGCTGCCAGGGGGCATATAACTACTTGGCTACAGGGGAAAAATTACTAGCTGGCTAGTGCTACCAGGAGGCAACTACCTGGCTACAGGGGGCAAATAACTACCTGCATGAGTCTATATAACTACATAATAGGGATCTATGTAACTTCCTACTTAATAGGGGACCGAGATCCCTACCTATAGTGGGACCTATAACTCTACCTACCTAATGGGGCGCTATACTCCTACCTAATTGTACCTACATACTGTCTTAGGAATTCGAAATACTTCCTATATTGGTATACAAAACAAGACTAAAACTTGATGCACAAATGGGAGCCCCATAGCCGTTTAGGGGCACTTTTACTGTTTGGGGTACAAGGGGTAATTATCACCACTTGAGTCGCCTTAGATGGGGAGTCTAAGATGTTTGTTTTGTAAATTCTACAGTGAAAAGTCATACCTGGGAGAAGACATCATGGCCGTCTGGGAAGATGGAAAAGAAAAAGAGAAAGATAACAACTCATCAGAGATGTCTCCTGTAAGTCACTGGATGTAACTTTACTGTAATCGCTATTATGTCGCAGAGCCTGTGTGCAGCGGGTATGCATCTCTGTATGGTCACTGTAGGCTGGTAATATTGGTTGTAGTATAATAGCTTAGATTCAGTAATGGTATGGTGTATTATTCAGTCAATATGTGGTGGTGATATGTGGTTATGGTGTGGCAGTATTATTCAGTCACTGTGTGTTGGTGATATGTGGTCATGGAGTGGCGGTATTACTTGGTCACTATGTGGTGGTGATATGTGATCATGGTGTGCTGTATTATTCAGTCACTATGTACTGATGATATGTGATCCTGGTGTGGCGGTATTTGATCACTATGTGCTGGTGATATGTGGTCTTAGTAGGACATTGGTACTATTAGCCTTGGGATACTGGTTTTGTGTAGTGGTGTTATTTGGTAACTGTATGACTATTATTTAGTAGCTTTATACATAGCACGTTGTGTTAAAGCTTTTTGTTTATTTTGGCTTTGGTTGATGGTGATGCACTGTGTCGCATCATTGCACATAATGTTTAGGGGAGGGGGGAGAAATTTCTTCACCCTGCCCTGAGTGCAATTTAGCCGAGGAACGGCCCTGGCGCTATCTGCTGTATACCAGCCCCTGCACCATTGCGCTATATACCTGCTGTATATCTGCCACTGTACCACATGCCATACTGTCCTGGGAATGCATCACCTGTCTATGGCTACACCTGCTGTGTCCTGTCATCTGTGCCGGCACCTGCTGTCCTTGTTCCGCAGTACAGCTACTGCCGCGAGCTTTGTCATCTACACTTTCGGTGACCCGGAAGTTCTGGATAAAGGGCGTTCTATTCCCTTAGAACATGACACAGTGGTATTTTAAATTGGCTTTTTTATGAGTCTTACTACAATAAGATTGTAGTCTAGGATCATATATCATGAAGGGGTCAAAGTGTGCCTTCATAATATGCCAGGTCAGTGTGATACCTATGATGTTCAATTCTGAATGTTTTATTGGTTTTATCTGAATACATAAAATCAGATTTCCTGATACCCATGATGGGACAACCCTTTAAGACTGATATGCTTTTCCAAACCATAGGGTTCACATGTTCATACAAAGAATGCAATCATACCTGCACGTTTATTCCCGTCTACTTTAGCTTCACATTCCTTTGCCCAGTCTTCTACAATTATTGAAGATGTCAGCTCAGTAAATTTTTCAAGAGAACATGACGAAGTGCAGCCTGGCAAAGTGACCAAGTATGGATCTACTGAAGAGTCATTGCGGAAGTACATTTCAATAGTATATTCCCTGAAAATTTTGAATACAAATATTTTAACTTTCATGTAAATCTGTTCAAAATACAGTGTCATTATATGACATGGGTTATCTCTTAATGCTGTGTATGATTTACTACAGCCCCAATTCCCAAAAACTTAACATTTTGTAAAATGTAAAAAAAAACAAGACTCCAATGATTTGGAAATGTCTTATAGCCAGATTTTATTCACCACAGAACACTTATCTGAAGTTTTGCAAAAAATTAACTCATTTAGAAATTGAGGGAAACAACACAACTCAGAAAAGTTGGGAAAAAACATGTTTACCATTTTGTAGCAAAACTTTCAATTGATAACCACCAAGGGCCACATGTAGGAAATTTGTGTTTAAACGACAAATTTCTTGCGCATTATAATAGCATAGAATGCGCCTGATTTATGATCCTGCTCTACTGTTGGTCATAAATCAGGCACATTCTAGCCCTTGCATGACATTTCTGGCGATAATGGCATTCGGGAGGATTTTCGCTAATGCGAATGAGGCTGCGCCTAATGTCTGGCTGAATATACGCCAGACTTCTGCCGCAGCTCCATTCATACATGTCCCCTCAAATGTGTGATTGAATTGAGTAATCACACCATCCCATAGAGAGCCTTCTCCCGTCTCTCAAGCAGTCATGTAACACATAGATCGGGTATGGTGAAACATATATAAATATTTATTCCAACGAATCCTTGTGCATACAGATTAAGACACTTTCAAAGCTTCCAGCGTTTCAATTTAAATATTCATGGTACACTCAAGTGTCCATATCGCGGCATTCATTAAGCCTTTAGAACTAGTCCATCCGAGTTCCTGGATAGATTGGGACCATCAGACACCGGATGGAACATAACGCACACCTGTGCGATGTTTCAGGGGAAGCACAGCACCGTTTCTCATGCTTGAGGTGTACGTTACGTTCCGCCCAGTGTCTGATGGTCCCAATCTACCCAGGTTGCTGGGAAATTGGAGGAACTGGTTCTAATGGCTGAATGAATGCCACGATATGGACACTTGAGTATACCATGTATATTTACATTGAAATGCTGGAAGCTTTGGAAGTGTCTTAATCTGTATGCACAAGGATTCATTGGATTAAATATATATTTTACCGTACCCGATCTATGTGTACCATTTTGTAGCACTCCCTTCTTTGCTTCTAAGATATTGGCCGCTCAACAGTTTTGTGTCTTCTTTACAAGATTTTAATTTTTGTAATGTGCCAAATTTTTTCTATTGTGGAAAGTGCTATGATTCAGTTAAGCACAGGAACTACTCTTTTGTAATGACATGTTGTTGTGATGGATGTAGCATTGTCTTGAAAAAATTTGTAAGGCCTTCCTTGAAAGAGACAAAGGGTGACATGTATAAACGTTGGCGCAGACAGGACAGTTCTTAATTGCTTTAAGGTAGTATAGAATGCGCCAGAATGTATAAACCTGTTCTTCTGCAGGTCATACATACAGACGTATTGTAGTGCTTGTACAACAATTCTGGCTCAGGCACCACCTTAACCTGGTCTGGCTGTTCTAAATGTTTTGCACCTAGGTTTGGCGTCAAAGAATCATAAATGTGTCTACTTCTAAGAATGTGTTGTTGTTGAACTCCCTTAATCTTTGGTGCATTAAAAAGTGAGTGTCACCCTGGAGCTTATTGCGCCAAAGTTTGGAAAGCAACTGTTCATACATCTATATAACAAGTCTACTAAAGCTTTTTGAAACCAGATAACTGGCACAGCCCCATTCATACATGTTGGCCAAAGTCAGTATGGGAGCATATTTTGTTCTAAAACCTTTATGTGCTGCTCAGCATTGATACATGATGGTACATTGCCTGATAGTGCCTTCAAGATGTGTAAGCTGATGAAGCCATAGAGATGTAGGCTTTTAAACTATTGACTGATAATAAGCTGTATGATGCCTCTCCTCTTGAGTCTGCTTGACATGGTGTCTGTGGTTTCCATTAAGAATTTCAAATTTTGTTTCATCTAGTTACAGAACAGTTTTTTCTTTTGTCTCAGTCCATTTTAACCCCATTTTTTAACTCTGACGTGTCACTTTATGTGAGAATAACTTTTTGATACTTTTACCTATCCATGTGATTCAGAGACTGTTGTATTGTGACATATTGGGCTACATGTATGAAAACTGTCCAGGTCTTAAATTCCCTTTGTTGCCCACAGCAACCAATCAGAGCGCCCCTCATTTTTCCAGAGCACTATATGAAATGAAAGGGGCGCTCTGATTGTTTGCTATAGGCAACAAAGTGAATTTTAAACCTAGACAGTTTTTATACATGTGGTGCATTGTACTTTAATTTAATAAGAAATTTTGGTCAATACAATCCTTGTTTATTTGTGAAAAATATCAAAATATTGTGAAAATTTTCTACGTTCAAAGTTCAAAAATGTCTGCGTGTAAAACAGTTAGGTATTCCACAAATTTTTTTTATAACTGGCATCTACCATATGTCTACTGTAGGTTGGCATCATTTTTAAATGTCTTTTTATTTTTTTATGATGTTAGGGGGCCTAGAAACTTAGTTGAAATTTTTCACATTTTCAAGAAAATTTGCAACATAGATTTTTTTAGGGACCAGTCCAGTTCTGATGAGGCCTGTATACTAGATATTCCCATAAATTACTCCATATAAGAAATATATCCCTTAAAGTATTCAAAACAGTATTTAGGACATGTATTAACCCATTAGGTATTTCATAGAAATTAAAGCAGAGTGGAGGTGAAATTTCAAAATTTCACTTTTTTCTCGAGATTTCAATTTTTATCCATTATCACTGGGACATAGTAGATGATAACAGGGAAATTTAACTCAACATTGATTCCCTTGATTCTGTCATTTTTAGAGATATCCCATATGTGGCCCTCGTGTGCTATTTGACTCAACCACAAGCCTCAAAGTAGGAGGAGCACATAATGGACTTTTGGGTCTCATTTTCATTACAATATTCTTTAGGCGCCATTACAGGTTTGCAGACACCTTAAGGTGCTAAAAGTTAATAAACACCCCTAAAAAGACACCAAATTTGAAAATACACTCTTTTTGGAGTATATCCAGGGGTGTAGTGAGTATATGGACCCCACAGATCTTTTACAAAAAATGTTAGCGTTAGGCTGTGAAAATGGAAAAAAAAATTTTTGCCAAAAATCTGTAATTTTAGCTGCATATGTTTCATTTTTTACAAGGATTTCTGTAAAAAAGCACCCCAAAATTTGGTGAAAACTGCGCTATTTTGCTTTTTGAACGCAAAGTTTAGTGGGTCCCATGTTCCATTTCTAAAACCTCCAAAATACCACAACAGATGAAATCTTCCAGAAGTCACCCCATCATGGATTCAACACCCCTCATGGATCTCATCTAGGGGTGTATTGTGCAACTTGGGCAAACAGGTGTTCCATAGTGTTTTTTAGCATTGGGCCATTAAAATGAGGGGAAAAATGCAGATCCGCCATTGTTTTTTGGGCTTAATTTTTAAAGCATTCGCTATGCAGTATTAATGACAGGATAACTTTACTATACAATATCAGCAGCACTTTAAAAGCACTAAAAAACAGTCAAAGGGAACACAAACATTTTTTGGAAAAAAACATTTCTGCTACATTGGAATAAATGAAAATTTTGAGGTTCTTAGTGTACATTTTTGATCAAAATTGTAAAATCCCATTAGCCACAGCTGGAATCTTCTCTCCCTGAAATATTGATGTCTGAACAGACACCAAGAGAGGTAACATTATAGAGTAGGTTCCCATCTATATAAGGGGTCGCCTTGCTGTAGCAGATGGGCTTTTACAGTTTTGATAAAAAATGTACACTAAGAACCACAAAATTTTCATATATTCCAAAGCAACAGAAATGCTTTTCCAAAAAATTCCTGTTTCTTTTGACTGTGCTGCTTATATTGTATTGTGTTTGCATTGCTTTTTGCTGCCACACCAGCGTGCACCTATATACTGATTTTTCAAAATGGGTGTGCTGACCAAATTCTGCTTTAGGATAACTTTATTATGCAGGTCGGTACAATTACAATGATATCAATTTTATATAGATTTTTATTCTTTATTACTTTTACGCAATAGAAATGCATTTGTAAAAAATTGTGTTTTCATGCCGTCATAGTCTGATAGTCATAACTTTTATTTTTCTGCACGTGAAGCTGATTAAAGGCATGTTTTTTGCGGAAAGAGGTAAGGTTTTTATTGGTACCATTATGGGGTTCATGATGCTTTGATCACTTTTTATCAAGTTTTCTATGAAGTGTTTTGAACAAAACACAGCAATCGTGGTAGTGTTTTTTATTTTAATTTTTACAGCAGTCACCGTGCGGTATAAATGACATCCTAGCTTTACTCAGCAGGTCGATATGATTACAGCGATACCCAATTTGTATCTTTTTAATGTTTTACTGTTTTTACAAAATAAAAACACTTTTATTCAAAAGGGAAAACACGTTTTTGCATCGTCATATTCTGAGAGCCATAACTTTTTTATTTCTCTGTGTATGGAGCTGTGTATGGGCTTTTTTTTGTGGCATGAGTTGACTTTTTATTGGTATCATTTTTGGGGGGACAAGGCTTTTTAATCGCTTTTAAATCCATTTTTTGGAAGGCAGGGTGAGGAAAATACTGCAATCCTAGTAGTATTTTTTGTTTTTATTTTTAACAGCACTCGCAGTGTATACATGACAAGTATGTTTTACTCTGTGGGTCAATATGATTACAGCAATACCCAATTATATAGTTTTTTATGTTGAAGTGCTTTAAAAAAAAGTGTTTTTATTGTGTAAAACAATATTTATGCATCACTATTTTTTATATTTTTTTTATTTTTCTATATACAGAGCTGTAAGAGTTTTTTTTCTGGGATGAAGTGACGTTTTTATTTGTACCACTTTGGCATTTATGTGACTTTTTGATCACTTTTTATTCCATTGCATGTGCTGCGGGATGAACCAAAAATTGCAATTCTGTGACTGTTTTTTCTTTTATGGTATTCACCATGGGGGTTAAATAGTGTGACAGATTTATAGGGTAGGTCGTTATGCATATGGTGATACCAAATATGCATATTTAATTTATTTTTGATCTTTATTGCGGCGATTGGCGTCAAGAAAGGGGAAAACAGCGGTGTACGTGTTTTTATTTTATTTTAATTTTTGTGTTTACTTTTTTTTCTACTTTTCTTATAGAGAACTTGTATGAGTGACTTTCGAATCCCTGTTACAATGGAGAGCAGTACACAACAGTACTGCTGTGTATTGATCTCTATGGCGACTGTCAATCATTATTCCTGGTCATGTCCACAGGGCACAGCCGGGCATAGTGACGTCACAGGCAGCCCGAAAGCCTTTGTTAGGTTTCCAGGCTGTCAGGTAAGCCATCAGGGCCCGAGATCGCGCCACAGAGGTTCGATGGAGACAGCTCCCTCTCCCTATCTTTCCCTTAGCTGCCATAATCGCAATTTATTGTGGCAGCTAAGGGGTTAATCGCCCATGGCAGGAGTAATATACATCTGGTCACATGTTGCGATCATGCAGGCCCCACTTGAGAGCCCGCACGATGTCCAGGTCGTACCTGTATGTCTATTTGCAGGAAGTTGCTTCCCGCTAGGACATACAAGTATGTCCAATGTCGGCAAAGGGCTAAATGAGTTTTGGCCCAGCGAATAGCGCAGCGTTTCTGGATTTTGTTCATATATGGCTTTGTCTTTGCAGGGATAGATTTTTAATTGTTTTTGGGTTTTTTGGAAATTGAAAGGGGAACTTTTTTCCCGGGGACAATGTTTTTTGGGGTAGTAGTATGTTCCCAACGAGTTATGAAATTGTCATGGGGGGCCGCGGGCCCATGCCCTCCCGGGGCCGTTTTTCCCGGGGGGGGGGGGGGGGGGGCCCTTTCCTGGGGGGGGTTTTTGGGGGGGGGGGGGTTTCATGGGGGTTGGGGGGGGGCTGGGGAATTGGGGGGCCCCCAGGGGGGCCGGGGGGGTACTCCCCCTTCCTGGCCCCCCATTGCCACCCCGGGCCCCTTTTGGTCCCGGGTTCCGGGGGCCTTTGGGTGGTGCGGGCCCCCCAAAGGCGCCGCCGAAAGGGTGGTTAGATTTAAAGGGGACAGTGCCCGGAAATTTTGGGAAATTGGGGACTGGTCCTATATAAAGTATACGCCCCACTCTTTCCCAAAAGATTATTGGGTTTTTTTAGAGTGAGTTTGAAGTGTTTTTTAGGTCCGTATTGGCCTTCCCCATTGTCCCGAAATGTGCCCCCGTTTCCAGCCCTTTTTGTCCCTTTGCCCCCTGCCCGCCCAATTCCCCTGTCTCTGCCCCAAAACCCCCGCCCCTTCCCCGACCTTTTTCCCTGCCCCCGACTACCCCCCTTGGATTAGATTTTGTCCCCACGCACCCCCCGGCCCGCCCCCGAAAAACCCCAATTTACACCAGGGGTAACGGGTACCCTCAGCCGCGGCAAGCCCCACCCCCTTTCCCGGGGGCCCTTTTGGTAAAAACCGGGGGTACTTAAAAATTCCTTTCCCCTGGGGGGGGGTTAAAGTATCATCGCTTGGGGTGGCCCAGCGAATCCCCCAAACCCTTACAGTACAATTGGCCCTGGTTTTGCCGGGGTCCCTTGCCTGAATTTCCCGGGAGTTACGAGGGCCCGCCCGCCCAGCAGGCCAGGTATGCCCAGCTCGCGGCCATGATGCAAAACTTGCGGCCCCCGCCCCCTCCCCCTGCCCCCGGGTCCCCCCTTTGGCTTCTTGCACGGGCCCTTTGGGCCAATTCCCGCCCCCCTTGTATTTGGAGCCCCAAGAAGGGGAGAGGTTTAATACCAATGTTCCATACCCCAAATGTTGGGAACCCTTTTCTACAAAAGGGGGCAAAAGGGCCCCCTTTCCCAATTAAAACCCCCAAAGGTAAACCCTTTTGGCCCTGGGCCACCCCGTGGGGGCCCCGAGGAGACCCCCGCAAAAGGGTTTAACCCTGCAAGTCTTCCCCCGGGGGGCCCGAACCGTCTTTGGGGAATGGTGACCCCCTTTGCCGCAGCTTTGCCCCGTTCCGAGGGGACCCCCAGGGGGGAAAGAAATTGTGCATTTCCGCACTTTAGCCCCCGGAGTTGACTGGAAAAAATGAGGTTGGGTAGAAAATTTCTGGCAAGGCCCCCCTTCGGGACGCATTAAGGACGAGCTGGGCGGGTCGGACCTCCCTTTTCCTCACTGGCCCAAAATATTGGGTTGGCCCCCCGGGGATCGTTTATCCTTTTGCCAAAAGAAAAAAGAGCCCCCTCAAACAGACCCCCCCGACCCGCCGGGTACTTTTTTTGCCCCGGTCTTTCAAGCCCCCCCGCAACCCGCCTTTGGTTTTTCATGGGGAAACAAACCCCACGCGGGGGGGGAAAGGGAATCTGCCCCAGGAGGAAACGCTCACAAATTTAGGAAATTTTTTGTTTCTACGCAAAGGGTTTCGGCCACTTTCCTTTTTTTGGGCCCCTGTGGGGTTGCGGGGGAAAAACCCCCCGCAAGGGGCCCCGCGGGGGAAAAAACCCCGGGTGTAGTGCGACCCCCCCCGGGTTTACCATTCAGTTCTTTGCGGAACTTCCCGGCCCTTTCCCCCTTCCCGGCACCCCCCTTTCCCCGGGGATTTAGGGGTCCGCTGGTAACTTTATAAACCCCCAGCATGGTGCCCCCAGTACGGCTTCCAGTGCCCCCCTGCAGAAGCCCTTGTTCGTGTTCGGGCATTTGGCAAATTCCCTAAGGATGCCTTCGGTTCTGCACTGCCCCCCTCCCCTTGGGCTTTTTGGGCGGCTACATCAGGAAAACAGTTGAAACTAGGGGCTCCCTCGTTCTCTTTCGAGATTCCCTTTTGGGCCCTTCATGGTAAAGACCCGCGGACCCAAAACGGGAAACAAAAGGCGAGTTTCCCTTCTTTGGGCCCCCCCGGAAATCCCCACTATGATTTCCCTTTCGGGGCTTCCCCCCGTGGGTTGCCCTTAGGCCCTACGAAAGCCTTCCCAGGCTGCCGGGGCTCCTTCCCAGGATTTTTCCCCCGAGGGTTTTTTTTTAAAAGGGGGGGAAAAAATTGCCTCCGCCCCGGGAAATTTTTATGGCCCCTATAAAACTGAACCCCGGTACTTTTTTCCCCCCGGAGGAAGGTTTTCCCCGCTTTGCCCCGGAGCCCAAAAGGGGGATGTCCACAAATTTCCCAAAGAAAATTTCCCGCAAAGGCCTTTATTATGGGCCCCCTCCCCCTGCGGGACCCCGGTTTTTCCTTTGTAAAAAAAAGAAAGTTTGGAAAACCCCCCGGTGTATCGATTATCGGGGCCCTAAAATTTAAAAAAAAACCTTTAAAGAATCGACCCCCCCTCCCTTTGATCGGGGGAAGCAAATTTTTGACGCCTTGGGAAAAAAATTTTTTTTTCTAAATGGCCCTCCCGGGGTTTCCTTCCCAACCCTGTTCCCGGTTTTGGAAAAAGGGAGACGAAGGGAAAAAGCCCTTTTTTAACCCCCGGGGAGGGCCCCAATTTTTGAATATCCCCGTCATGCCATTTGGCTCTGCAACCCCCCGGCGCCCCCCCAAACTTCCTTAAATGAGTTTTCCCCGGGGATTTTCCTAAAAGTCTGCGTTAAATTTTTTCGACGATATTCTTACCCTATTTCCTGCCCTAGAGATCCCCGTCCCCAGTCCCCCAGGTGCTAGAAAACCCTGAGCCCACCAATTTTATGCCAAGTTGGAAAAGGGCCCTTATTCAAAGGACCCCCCCTCCCCTTTTTAGGGTACATGTGTGGATAAGGTCTACAGAGGGGACCCCCCCAAGCTTTTCGGGTTAAACATTCCCCGTGGGGGGGGCCGTCGGGCCATCCAGCCCCTTTGAAAGGTTTGGGCCAATTATTACGGGAATTTACCCCACTTCCTTTTCTGGGGGTTCCAATGGGTGCCCCTCACCAAAAAGGGTCCGCCCCCAAATTCTTTTTTTTTTTTTAAGTTACCAAAACCAAGAGGATTAAAAACGTCTGAACTGCGTTTCCCCTGTTGTTTTCCCCTTTTGGGCCCCTACCCGGTTTCTTTAGGGGAGACGCCTTTTTTTTTTTTCCGGGGGCCGGGGGTTTTGGGGGGCAGAAAGTCCCCCCTCGGGGAATTGGGGACGTGGGGATTCTTCCCCAAGCCCTTCACTCCTCCCGAACGAAATTTTCATATCGGTGATCAGGAGTTTTGGCCATAAATTTTGGCCCCTAGAGGAATGGCAAACCCTTGCGGGAGGGGGTCCGCCCCCCCATAGAGACCCACAGGATATAAAAATTTTCAAATTTTTAAAAAAACCCCTCAGCGATTGGCAATCCACTCAACCCAGATAGTTTTTTCCGTTTTTAATTTTCAAAACCACCCCCGACCGGCGGGAAAAAAAGTAAGGGCGGACCCCTTCCTAGTTTCCCCCGACTACGGGGGTTTGGGAGCCCCCCCTGAGAACCAATCATTCCCCCAAAGGTTTTTTGGTTTGAAACCCTTAACAAATTTTTTGGGGAAAGCCCTAGGGCCCGTCCTGCTTTGGGGGCCCTCAAACCCTTAAAATGGGGACATTCTTCCTCGAACAAAGGTATTGGGCCCCCAAAAACCCGTAAAATATTGAGATAAATTGGGGGGCCCCCCCTGCGCGGGATTTGGGATTTTGTCCTAGTCTGTCCCCATCTTTGGAACAATTTCCCTTTGGGCCCCCGGCCCCAAACCGGGTCTGCTTCACCCTCCCCCGGTGCCAAAAAAACCCTTTGGTCCCTTTTGACAAAGGGGTTTTTTGCCCCCGGTTTAGGGCCCTTTCCCCCGGGAAACCGGTTTTGGGTGGTGGGGAAATTTTTAAAATGGCTCTTTTGTCCCCCTCCCCGGGTTCCCCTGGGCCCCCCCAGTGCCCGTATTTTTCCCAAAATCTTTGGTTAAAAAACGGGGGCCCCCTTTGGGGCCCCAAAATTTCTTTTCCTCTGTTAGGGAGCCCAGTTTTTTTTATTAAATTGGGGGGCTTTGGGGGTTACTCAGTTACGGTCCAGTGATTTTTCATCTGCGACCCCCCTAAGCCCAACGGGCAGGTGGAGAGGGTCAAAAAGTCTTCCCTTTATCTGGAATTTTGTCTCTCCCCGTCAGGAAAAATGTCTAAAAACCTTTCCCCCCTGGGGGGAAATTCTTTTAAAATTTTCCCCTTAATTGATTCCGCTAAGCCCCCCCCTTTTTTATTGTTTTTGGGGTTTAAATCCCCGCCCGCCCCCCTCTCCCCTTCCTTTTGTGTACGTTCCGGGCCGTGGAGGCCCAGTACAAAACATCAATCATTTTGGCCCGGTAAATCATCCCCCCTTTTTGGCTTCTATATATAAAGTTAAGGGCCCGATAGGTCCCGGAGACCTCCCCTTTTTTTTAAAAGCAGGTGGTGGGGAGGGGAAGTAAGGAAAAATTTCATCCGTTTTAAAGGTCCCCAGAAACAATTTGGGGCCCCTAAAATTTTTTTGGGCCCCTTTTGGGGTACTTGTAGTTTAAACCCGGGTCCCCTACAAGCTCCGTTGCCCCCCCATCTGCGTGCCCCAAAAACCCCTTAGTCTCGCCCCTCAAGCCTGTGGGGCGAATGTTTTCCCCCCGGTGGTTTTGTTCGTTTTCCCCTGGGCCAAAACTGGGATAACATTTTTGGGTTTAAGGGGGTGGGGGGAAGACGTGGGGGGAAGGGGTTTTATTTTTCCCCACTGGAAGGGGTTGGGGCCCAGAGGAGGTTCGGGGACCCGGGAAGGCAAACCTTGTAAAGATTCCCTTGCTTTTTCAAAAAAAGGGGGGGGAGATTAAGGGGGGGTACTGTTTTGGGGGCCACTCTGCCCCACCCCCGGTCACTTATTCCCCCCTTAAGTGCACCCCGTCCTGTTTTCCCCGGGGCCCGGGTGGGGGTCCGCGCCCCCCCCAAAGCGCATTTGGGGCAAACGGCGGGTATAAAAATTTAAAAGGGGCCCAGGCCCCGGTAATTGGTTTATTGGGGGCACGGGGTCCTTATAAGGAAATTCCCCCCCAAATCGTTCCCAGTTTTTGGGTGTGCTTAGGGGTGAGTTTGGAGTGTTTAGGGGGCCCGTATTGTTTTACCCGGGCCCCCGGAAGTCCGCCACGTTTCCGCCCTTGCCTGCTTCCCCGTCCCCGGGCCCTTCTGGTCTTGCCCATAAACCCTCTCCCCCTTGCCCTGACCTTCTGCCTGTCCCCGACTACGCCTCTGGATTACGATTTTGTACCACGCATTACCCCGAGCGCCTCCGCAAGCAAGTCACGTCAGGGGTAACGACCTGGTAGCCTCACGCCGCAGCAAGTCCATCCCGCTTTGCGGCGGGCTCTGGTGAAAACCGGGGGCTACTTAGATTCCATTCCCTCGCGTGGCTTAAGTATCATCGCTTGCGGTAGTCCAGCGAATCCACCGAACCCTTACATGCATGACTGAATACTGCCTGTTTTAATGCAGTGTCACCTGAGGGCCCATAGATTATGAGCATCCAATATTGAGCATCGGCCTTGTCCCTTGTGCACATGAATTTCTTAAGATTCTCTGAATTTGATATTATGTACTATAGGTGGCAGGGAAGTCAATGTCTGCAATTATATGTGTGTTGAGGACGATTTTTCTGAAATTGTTCCACAATTTTTAGATGCAGTTTTTTTGCAGGTTGGTGAAACTTTGACTATCTTTATACATGTCATGTGACTTGAAAATTGACATTCCAGTTGTTTCTCATTAGTATTACTTACTTATTAAGCCTTTTATTGAAGGGTTTTTCTGGTTTCTTTATAAACAAGCTGCAGGAGGCCAAATAAAAAAAAAAAAGCCTGTACTCACCAGTCCACTGTTTACAGCCTTCTACTTTTGGACAGGAACATCACCACTGCAGCCGCTGATTGGCTACAGCGGTCAAGTGCCGCTCAATTACATCACCATTCGGAACAGTTGTCACTTTTATTTAAAATGACTTGCAGTTTCAGATTTTCTTTTTAAAGGAACCCGACAACCCCTTTAATCCTGTCCCAATTATATTGAGATGTGTTTTTGCCATCTACTGTATTTCTAAATAAGTTATTTTTTTAAAAATTAAATATAAAAGTGTGTAACTTTCAACTTCTGATATCTGTTTATCTCGGTTGAAAATAAAATTAAAATGAAAATGGCTACAAGAGATTTTCAGAAATAATCATAATCATAGGAGATACTGCAACAGGTTGCTTCACATGGAGAGCCCAACCATGTACTCACAATGTCCAAAGAATTTCCATGAGTGTCAACATCTGCAACAATACCCATTCATTTTATTTACAGTGTGTACATATTATAGAGTGCAACATTTCAGCTTACAAAGAAGCTCTCAAGTTTCTCAAGCATAATTCTTTATTCAAGAGATCAGATCATTGCATTCTTGTTTTCTTTATAGTTTACCCAACTTTTCTGTTAACCAGTATTTGTATGTAACATTGATACAACATAAAGTACTAAAATATTTATTTACTATGTAAGCCTTGCAGTGGGGAGCAATTAATTGAGACTACCATCATTGGGCATGGCCTCAATAGGGTAATCCTAATTGTTCTTAAGAAGTTTGCACCTTGTATTAGTTTAACCCCTTAACGACCGCTCGCTAACTTCATAGCCCTGTTCCCAGGACAGCCTCTGCAAGCGCCGGGGAATGGGGGAAACAGCATAATCAAAGGGCTTTCCCCTGCTCTGTCGGGTGATCGGGACACCCGGTGACCCAACAGAGCCCAGAGAACAAGCCAGCAATCAGGGCAGACTGTGCTGCCCTGATCGCTACCTGTGTCAAACTCACACAGATTATAATGTATTAGCTTATATCAGTGTTTCTCCACTCCAGTCCTTGAGACCCACCAACAGGTCATGTTTTATGGCTTTACTTAGCATTACACAGGTGATTTAATTATTCTGCACAGGTCATTATGGTCATTTCATTATGTGTGAGATTCTGAAAACAGGACCTGTTGGTGGTTCCTGAGGCCTGGAGTTGAGAAACACTGGCTTATATGCATCTGCTAATATGTTACTAAATGTAAAAAAATTTAACACAGTTATCCCTTCCTGGGATTTAAAAAAAAAAGTAAAACACATAAAAAAGTTGAAAAAATAAATAAAATAATTAATAAAATAAAAATAAATATTTAATAAAAAATAATTGTGCATACATTACACACAAAAAAACCATCTACACATATTAGGTATCCACATGACCATAATAATCTGTAGAATTAATCTAACTAGTTATTAAGTGTGAAATGTGAATGGTGTAAAAAAAATAATAAAAAATGTAAGAAATTTGAAAAAAAAAAATAAAAAAAAATTCTGCAATAATTTATAAGTGAACTTAAATTATTCCCCCAAAAAGTACAACTTGTCACGAATAAAACGTGGCTTCATACAACTGCGTCATTGAAAAAACAAAAAAGTTACGACTGTTGAAACGCAAGGAGGCAAAAAACAAAAAAAAGTGCTGGTCATTAAGTACTTTTCAGGCGATCGGCTTAAGGGGTTAATTCCTAATGATATGTAGAACAAAAGCGTGACAGCAATCACCGTATGTGACAGAAATGTATTTTGTGTTAAAGGGAACCTTTCACATAGTTTATGCCCCATCTTGCTGAGGGCAGCACAAGCTAGTGTCAGACCTGCTGTTTCCAGCACTGTGTCCCTTATTTTGTAAGATTCTGTAGTTTTAGAGCATTTACCCCTCAAATCTTATTCATGAGCAGGTGTTAGTCCCGTCCACCAAAGGCTAGCCCGCCCACTGACAGTTATTCACATGTTTCTACCTATTTAAAGTAATAGGTTTATCAATTGAGGTGGGCGGAGCTAGCCTCAGGTGGGCGGGGTTTGAAAAAAACTGACTCTTTGAATGACTCTTCTGGCTGAAAACTGCAGATTTGAGCATTAAATACACGAAAACTACAGCATCTTACAGAGTAATGGACACAGCGCTGGAAACAGCAGGTCTGACACTAGCTTGTGCTGCCCTCAGCAAGAGGGACATAACCTATGTGACAGGTTCTCTTTAAACATTAAGACACTGAACAATACTTTTATGCTTGCTCATCTGATTTTACATATCACACCTGTCTCTTGGGGGATTACCATGTTTCAGTTTGATGCACAAAATATGATGGATTAGACAGTTACAGGCTAAACTGAATCTACTTCTTTGCTGTATTTTTTAACACCTGTAATTTCTATAAACTATCCCCTTTTACATAATTTTTGGGAGACTTGACTATATGTCCTTAAACTCATACAATGCAAAAGTGAACTTATACCAATTATTCTTGCAGATATGTAACCTAGTTTTCCTTTTTGTCACCTACCCCTCAGTAACTTTGTAAAGTTCAAAAATATAGCATGAAGCATAAGGAGCGTTTTTTCCATTGGAGACATTCAGAGCCATCTGTAGAGCAGCTAAGGTGGTGTCATGCTAGGAGAAAGAGATATATATTGTCTAAGAAAATTATTAAAATTCAAGACTTAAAAAAAGATCAATGAAGAATGTCTTATTGTAATGGAAAAGATAAAACTAGCCCTGTCTCGCCTCTTAATATGGGCAGGCAAAGGATCAAGGCAGACAAAGTTCTTGCAAGACGGGGTTGAAGCAGAAGATTAGTGCTGCAAATAGTGAGATCAGTGGAGTTCAGAACCAGTAATCACAGAAATTTGCTCTAAGTTCAGCAACGGCCCAACAAACATCAGAAAAAGCTAAAGAGAAACGGTTCCAATGGAAGGGGAGAAAATTAGCAGCATGCACTGGCCTTTTAAGGCCTCGTTCACACGGCTTATTTTGCCGCGGATTGGAGCCGTACTGCGCGCCGGATTTGCGCTGCAGTACGGCGCCAATCCGTCGGAGTCATTACGGTAATCCACTGCTCTCATAGAGAACAGTGGATTCCGTCGCTCCTCCCCGCTCAGCGAATCCGCCGCGGGGGGAGAAAGTGACATGCACATTATTTACGGCGCGTACGCGCCGTAAACAATGCATTGTTTATGGGGCCGGGAGCAGCGCACCCGCCGCGCTCCGGCCCCGCCCCCGTTCCGCCCCTTATTCACGGCGGATTTGTGAGCTCAATACGGCTCACAAACGTGGGGAAAAGGTGTGAACACGGCCTAAAGGCCTCGTTCACACGGCTTATTTGGGCCGGATTGGGCCGTACTGCGCGCCGGATTTGCGCTTCAGTACGGCGCCAATCCGTCCTGTCATTACGGTAATCCACTGCTCTCATAGAGAACAGTGGAATCCGTCGCTCCTCCCCGCTCGGCAAATCCGCCGCGGGGGGAGAAAGTGACATGCACATTATTTACGGCGCGGACGTGCCGTAAACAATGCATTGTCTATGGGGCCGGGAGCGGCGCCCCTGCCGCGCTCCGGCCCCGCCCCGTCCCGCCCCTTATTCACGGCGGATTTGTGAGCTCAATACGGCTCACAAATCCGTCGGGAATAAGCCGTGTGAACACGGCCTAAGTCTTCAAGGACCAGCATACACATAAGGGGAGTGCAGAGGACCGAACAGAGAGAAAGGATGATCGACAGAATAGCTAGAGTACAGCGGACAGAAGCCATATGGAGCAGCTAAATGGCAGACAGATTGTACACCACTTGTAGACACAGGCCAAGCTGTAAAATATATTTACTAATCCACGTGTATCAGCTATTTAATGTATTATCTAAGATGGTGATGAATAAGCAATGTATGAGAAGTTGCATCGCTCCACCTTCTTGGATAAAATAATTTCAAAAGCAAGTCCTTATTAAAAACCTAAAAAACATGTTATATCATCTTTTTCTGTTGGGAGCTTTCAATGTGATATTTCTAGAGATTACCCACAATGTGAAGTCATTAACCTTCTAGCACTCTGATTGATCATGTTCCCCCATCAGCACATCATCAAGGAATTGTTTCAGGTGTATAAGCGCCAAACTCCTGTGGGCTTAAAGGTTTTGTCTCACTACATCGATTCATCTTACCCCAGTCCTGTTTTCTCGTTTTCATTTTTTTCAGAGGCATGTTTACTGACTTTACTAGCTTCTACCAACCTGCAGTCATGAACTAGTGAGGACACTAGTGGAGACATGTATGAACAGGGCTATGCTGGTTTTCTGATGTAAAAAAAGCTAAAAAGAGCTAAAAAGAATGTATGAACAGGTGTACTCCAAACTTTGGACGCTTTTTAGAAGCTTTGGGGTGTTTTTTATGACACATTTCTGATTCTTTGATGTCTGAGGTGCAAAAGGTGCTCTGCCTGAGCCAGACTTGTCGTATTGGCACTAGACTGCGCCTGTATGTATGACCTGCAGAAGAACAGGTTCATACATTCTGGCGCATTCTACACTACCTAAAAGTGATTTAGAACTGGCCTGCCAGGGCCAACGTTCATACATCTCGCCCTAGGTCTGTAGCTATAGCAACAAGCACCTGCAGCCAAAAAGCAAGAGCAAACAGGTCTGTAGCTATAGTGACCTGAGGAGCTGATGCAGCCCATACAATATATATCTAGGAATAGGTAGGACACTGGTAATGGACACATATTGCAAAGTGACATTTTTGCAAGATCTTTAACATAAAAAGCAATCCTTGTAGTGAGATAACCCCTTTAATGAGGCAAGAGAACTAATAATGCAATATATATCTTCTTGAAATGATAATTGTTGCCTCCACCAAAATATTTTGTCACAACAAATCTTGTGTAATAGGTTTCCTCTGTGTCTTCTTTTACATTCTTTTTAGCAATAAACATTAGGCCATTTCATGCGCTTTTAACCCCTTAAGGACCCGGCGTGTTTTTTTGGTGACACGTGCGTTTTTTACTCCACGCCTTCTGAAAGCCATAACTTTTTTTTTTTTACACCTACATAGACACATGAGGGCTTTTATTTTGTGGAACTAGATGTACTTTCTAATGGTGTTATTCATTGTACTTTCTATCGCTAGCAGTGAATTTTTTGATCACTTTTATTCTATTTTTTGAGTGACGTAAAATGACCAAAAAAACGCAATTTTGGCGCTTGGAATTTTTTTTCTTCTACAGTGTTCAGCATATGGGATAAATTATGTTATATTTTTATAGATCGGACTTTTTCGGATGCGGCGATACCAAATATGTGTAACTTTTTTATTATTTGAAAGATTTTATTTGTAAAATGGGAAAAGGGGGGTGATTTGAACTTTTAATCCTTTTTTTTGTACTTTAAAACTTTATTTATTTTTTCACTGTAACATTTAGTCCCCCTATGGTGCTTGACCACTAGGGAGCGCGATTGTTAATACAGCTTAATGCATTGCATAGGCAATGCATTAGGGTGTACAAAGATGGTGGTTTCCCCACTACTTGTCCACGGCCTGAAGTGGGGAAAACCGGGAAATGTAAGTGACGGGAGCGTTCACAGGGCTCCCCACTGCCGTGTCCAGTCGTTGGATCGCCACAGCTATGCTGCGCCGATGCCGATGACCCTAACGATCGCTGCGCGGCACCGATCGTCATTCATCAGACGCCGCGGCCATCTTTGCCGCGGTGTCTGACGGGTTAAACAGCGCCAGCCGGGTGTTAGCCGATCAGTAGCTAACAACCAAGGGCCGTGCGGGGGATCGCCGAGCGATCCCCCTGCAAAGCCCCTTAGCGGCCCTGGGACGTACTCATACGTCCAGGGTCGTTAAGGGGTTAATGTTATTTTTAAGAAATGTGTAGTTATTATACCATTTGCTCCAATGAGTGCTCACCGGAGAGAGTCTATTCATAGGATTTATAATCACAAGTACTTTCATTGTACTGCAGTTTCTCCTTTTACATATAATTTTTTAAATTATTATTTTATTATTTATGCACCTCTCACTATATGTAGCTCAACAATAGAACTTCACAAAGATTGTTTGCTGCTTTTTGCATTTTTTTTTGTTGTAATTTAAAATTTCATAGATTGTAAGCTCATCTGAGCACAGCCCTCACACCTTATAAGATCTGTAAATGATCTGTTAATAGCTTTCTGCCATGTAATGTTTGTGTTTTGTCTTAGACCCTCTAAATTGTAAAGTGCTGTAGAATATGTTAGCACTATATACATAAAGATTATTATTATTACTTTGATAATACTCAACACGTCAGTTGTCTGCCATAATATTTGTTATGTTCCATAATGGTCATAGTGCCTGGGTTTATCCGTATAAATGTATCGTATTTATTTGGATGTTTATGGTTTATTGAACAAAACAATAATAATAACACTCACAGAATTTATAAGAAACTTGGTTAACGGGTTGAACCACTTTTTGTGCTCAGAAACTCATTCTTCTGGCATAGATTCCACAAGGTGTTGCACGATGTAATTGGTAAAGGGGCAAATGAGTCCATAAAAATATTAAAATAGACACATGAGCCAGAACCGTTATAACAAGGCAGGATGGATCCCCATAGCTTCATGGTTGTTGACCAAATCTATGACCCTTTACATCCAATGCCTGCATAAATCAGATTACGAAGGGAAGTTTTTCCAATTTTCACTGTAATTTCGGTATGACTGGGCAAATTGGGCGTCATTTCATGTTCTTAGCTTTGAAAGGACTGCACGCGGTGTGGCACTAGCTGTGAAGCACCATTCTATAGTTTCCCTACTGATTTCTAGTGCTCTTCAGTTTGGGTTTTTAAGGGTGGTTTGAGTCTTTGCTTTTCTATCAGCCGAACAGTCTCCCCCATTTCCTTTGACTTGGCATAAAAGGGCATTTCCCCACAGGATCCCGTCAGGATGTTTTTTCTTTTTGGGCCATTCTCTGTAAACCCTAGAGTGGTTGTGCATGAAAACCCGGGAGATCAGCAGTTTCTGAAATACTAAACCCCCCTTCGGCCCAACAACCATCCCCATTTCAATGGCACTAAATACCTTTCTTCCCATATGTGTTCGGTTTGAACTGCAGGGATTGTTTGCCCATGTCAATCCCTAAATGCATGATTTGCCGCCATGTGATTGGTGATTAAAAATTAAGTTTTAAGAGAGTTGGACAGGTGTCCCAAAAAAGGGGGCCGGTGGTGTAAAAGACACAAGAATTAATTAAAAAACTGGTTTTTAATCATAACAAATTTAATTTATGCACAGGGAAAATCATGTGTGGTTTCTGTTTTATTTTTGTATGTGTGATGTAGGGATTATATGGTCCTATATAAAAAAAAAGGGATGTTAAAAAATCCTTATCAACATCCTTTTGCCCCCCATTAGTATTTTTGCACCCATGAATATTTACTAAAACTCTCCAAAAGTTAGAGATTTTGAAATTTTGGGCAGCATATATAAACGGGTTGTACCAGATACCTGGCGTCTTTTCATCCCCGTTCATACATTTTTAAATCTCCTGACGGGGGCGACTAAACATAGGAACTACTATTTTATGTTTGTAGGGCATTTCTAGGCACATTACAGTTGGAACAGGTAGATCACTTTCAAAGTGGTTTAACCTGAGCCAGAACTGTCTCTCTAGCGCTAGAATGCGCCTGATTTATGACCCGCTGTATAGCGGGTTCATAAATCAGGAGCATTCTAGACTTATTTTAGGCGCACTTATGTTAACACGCCAAATTTCATACAAGTCGCCCTTTATATTCATTCTGAAAATTCAACCAAATGCCAAATATCCCTAACTTTTTGTGAGTAGAGTACTTAATTTCCCTTGTGGAGACGTTTTATCTTTTCCATTAACTAAAATTAAAAACAAAACAGATTAAAAAGTTTTTAATCTGTTTTGTTTTTAAATTTGCAATGGTAACTCCTTTGCATTTTTAAGAAAAAAGTAAATTTTAAAAAGAAGCCTTTAGCTCGGTCTTTTTTATATCACACGTGCGCCGGGTCCAATTTTTCTTTTATATTGGCGCCTATCCTTTACCGGATCCCCGAGTGGAGTAACAGCGACCAGCGGCTTCCGTAATGAGGGCTACGGAATATAAATAGCCCTGTAAACGCATATGAGTGTTGTGCCTCTAAACTAAGAGCGCAACCTCCAAAGGTGAGAGAAACCACTTTTTTTATAACCTCATATTTCCCAACAGTATAACACTATTGTACGCCCCCTCTCTTTTTCTTTTTGTTGTGTACATCAAGATTGTCAGTAATAAGACATTATATACAGTTTGAACCAGAAGTTTACATACACTATATAAAAAGACACATATGCATGTTTTTCTCACTATCTAACATGAAATCCGAATAAACCTTACCGGTTTTAGATCAATAAGGATTACCAAAATAATTTATATCTGCCAAATACCAGAATAATGAGAGAGAGAGAGAGAGAGAGAGGAGAGAGATTGTTTAAGGCATTTTTATTACTGTATGTATGTAAAAGTGAAACGTTTACATACACTAGGATTCCTATGCAATCATACCGCTCAAGAAGGAGACGGATTCTGTTTCTCAGAGATGAATATGCTTTGGTCCGACATGTGCATATCAACCCAAGAACAAAAGCAAAAGACCTTGTGAAGATGCTGGCGGAAGTTGGTAAGATTATGTCATTATCCACAGTGAAACGAGTATTTTATCAACATGGGCTGAAAGGTCACACTGCCAGGAAGAAGCCATCACTCCAAAAGAAACATATAAATACCAGATTAATATTTGCAAGTGCACACAGGAACAAGATCTACATATTTGGAGACATGTTCTGTGGACTGACTAAACTAAAGTTGAACTGTTTGGCCATAATGACCTAGGGAGAAGCTTGGAAACCTAAGAACACCATCACAACTGTGAAACATGGGAGTGGCAGCATCATGTTGTGGGGTTGCTTTTGCTGCAGGAGGGACTGGTGCACTTCCCAAAATAGATGGCATCATGAGGAAAGAAGATTATGTGGCAATACTGAAGCAACATCTCAAGACATTAGTCAGGAGGTTAAAATTTGGGTGGAAATGGGTGTTCCAAATGGGCAATGACCCAAAGCATACTGACAAACTGGTTACAAAGTGGCTTAAGGATAACCAAGTCAATGTTTTGGAGTGGCCATCACAAAGACCTGATCTCAATACCATTGAAAATGTATGGGCAAAGCTGAAAAGCCAACTGAGAGCAAGGCGACCTACAAACATGGCTCAGTTACACCGGTTATGTCAGTAGGAATGGGCCAAAATTCCTACCAACTATTGTGAGAAGCTTGTGGAAGGATATCCAAAATGTTTCACCCAAGTCATACAGTTTAAGGGAAATGCTACCAAATACTAATGAAATGTATGTAAACTTTTGACTTTGCAGAAAGTAATAAAAATGCCTTAAATTCTCTCTCTCCCATTATTCTGCATTTGGTAAATAGAAATAATTTTGGTTATCCTAATTGACATAAAACGGGTAAGGTTTATTCTGACTTCATGTCAGATAGTGAGAAAAACATGTATATGTGTCTTTTTATATAGTGTATGTAAACTTCTGGTTTCAACTGTATCTGATACATATGGATTAATAAATATATTTTGCAGTGTGGCTCGTATTTATAAGTGGCGTAGCATCTGCCTGCTGTGCTCTGTTGGCCAGCTCGTCCCTCTGTTCAGTCCTCTGCACCCCCCTTATTTGTGCATTTGTCCTTGTAAACCTAAAGTTTCATTGTGTGCTGCAAATATGTTCCCCTTCCACTGGCAGCATGTCTGAATCTATTTAGAGCATGCATGTTAAACTCACGGCCCGTGGGCTGCATTCGCCCCACAACAAATATTTTTGCGGCCCAATTAATGTGTAGAAAAACTTTTAAAAAATGATGTAGTTAATGTTTTAAATGACCAATTACTAGTCATATTGCATCTATGGAGTGATGCAGCCTTTCTCCCACCAATAGTAGCGACTAGAAATCAGTCATATTTGGGCACACCAAGCAAGCCAGTACATGACTGGGAATAAGATTTCTTGGAAAGTTGGTAGTAGAGGAAAGTTGTCAAAAGTCAGGAAGAAAATACAAATTTTACCGTTGTTCTTGTAGTTATTTATACTGGACTTTTCTAAACAAATTTACTTTTCTACCTTTTTTTTTTGTTTCTTTGCTCACATAAACTTAGACCTTGTGGATTTGGCCTGCATTAGCCTTTGAGTTTGACATGCTTGATTTAGAGAGACACTTAGGTGGACATGTATGAAAACTGTCTAGGTCTAAGACTTTCTTTGTTGCCCATAGCAAACAGAGTTCCCCTTTCATTTTTTCAGAGCACTAAAAGAGATGAAAGCAGAGCACTGATTGGTTGCTGTGGGCAACAAAGAGAGTCTTAGTCCTAGACAGTTTTCATACACGTGGCCCTTTCTGTTTAACGTTGCCTGATCTTGGTTGTGTCTTTGGTGAAGATAGAATGCATTTCTGTGATTACTGGATCTGACCTCATTCCACTGACCTCATTATTTGTCTACATTGATCTTTTGCTACAACCCCCATTAGAAAAAAATTTCCCCTGCCTTGACTGTTTGTCTGCCCAACTATGCCTTTTGCCTCCCCCTTTGGGACAGTATTTGAACATCAGCTATTTCCGTGGAAGACTGTGTCGAGGGAAGTGACCTGAAGACCAGATCCCTGTAAAGAGGTTAAAGGGTGAAAACCAAAGGGCTCCTTTCCTCAACATATCAAATCCCATGTGTGACTCAGAGGATCACCTTCTGCCACGGGTAAGCAGTGACAACTGTTACATTAAAAAATCAAAAACCTACTGCTATGATGTGAACTGGATATGATTATTTGCAGTAGCAAGTTTTATCATGTGCCCTGCTCCAGTGTAATCATGAACAGGATACAAAAGTTGGAATAAGAAACCAGTCAAATGCTTTAAAGGTGTTTTCTCACCATGCTGTTCCACAGAGTTACAGGCAGCTTCAGACTCATATTTTCTGTTCAGGCTGTAAGCGATTCTACAGCAGTAATTAGCATATTTAGCTCCTCTATAACTAGTTGAGCGTTACATAGACATAAGAGCAGGAGATTTATTCTGTGTAACCAAAGATACAGTGCTCTGAGTAGTAAAGACAATTGCTTATCTGTAAACAAGCTAATCTTGCTAGAGATAAATTCTCTCCTACCTTTGTCCATGGTGACCTCACTGCTCTCTGTCTAACCATGAACGGAGATATGGATGGTAACCTAAAGACACTTGTGTGTACTCAGAGCAGATACAAATCTCTCTGTTTTTCTAATGTATTTAGAAAAAATTTGATTTACATTAGCACTAACAGTGCTTAACACTCCTGCTCTAGAATATGAACTCATATATGCATTCACACAATATCTGCTCAATACAGTGTATGTGTCCTGGTTAGGACCACAAATAGTGCGCATTATGATCTCTTATAATTATAGCCACAATGATTTCCTTAAAGAACAACGCAACATGTTTGGTGGCATTGTAGGATATTACACTTTTCAGTGGGTGCTTTAATTCTTACCACTTTATTAGTGTGGCAAAGCCTATAAAGAGCTCCATTTAGAAAACCTTATGCTAATCATTACTATGAAAAACACATAGAAATCTAACATACCGCAGAGTACATGATTAGCTTTAATTTGCTGGATGAGTTTGTTGCAGCATTTGTAATATTTTTTAATATGGAACCCACAAGGACACCTGCAAATGACATAAAATGATAAAAATATATTGAATAAAAATAATCATACATAACACAATAATTACAATTATTCAAGAGCAAATATTCTTATTTTAAGCACTTTTATTAACAGCCATGGGTAAAAATAACCTATGTGCCTCCATGGTAACAGACAACAAACAACCCCTTGTGTAGTCTGATTCTGCAGTAATAACTCTTACCTATCTGTCCTCTGCTTCAACCTAACCAAGCAATTTTCTGTTTGTAAGAAGTAATGGACAGATGCAAGAAAAAAAATGCAACACAGGGCTGGTTTATAGTTTGAACCAATGGAGACAAAAAGACCAGTATGATTCCTGTAGACACAAAATTAAAAGAAATTTAAAATTAAAACTATTACAAAGTTTTTTTTATCAGATGAATTGAAATGATAAAATACATTGAAAAAAAAATCCTATTTGAATTTCATAAATTAATAAAGTAAAAGATGTATCTATATAGATGTACTGGTACACTGTTTTAGTATAGCTTCTATGCCTGTGGAGGATGGAGGGTAGTTGACTGTGTGTATAATCTACCTATGTATATGTATCTATTTAAATTAAGAATATAGTGTTGATTGAAAAGGTCCTTGTTCTGCTTGCTATGCTGTTCTTCTGCAGTTCGTACATACAGGTGCATTATAGGTGTAATCCTGGCGAGAATTCAATCTGTGCTGCGTAGTAAAAAAGTAGAAAAGACTCCACAGGATTCCTGACAGCTAGGGCCATGCTTACTGATGTTAATTATAAAACTGTATTAAATAATATATAAATATAAAATTAATATTAAATTATAAATTCTAAAATTAATTTTGATGAAGTAATATACCGTATATACTCGAGTATAAGCCGACCCAAGTATAAGCCGAGGCACCTACTTTTGCCATAAAAACCGGAAAGCTTTGATTCAGAGTATAAGCCTAGAGTGGAAAAGCAGCTGCTACTGGTGAATGTTTAAAAATAAAATAAGATACCAATAAAAATTACATAGGCAGATATAGGAGTTTAAATGTCACATAGCAAATATACTGGTATAACAGTTAATGTCCCCCATAGCAGTATAGAGTATTGTCCCCATAGGAGTTATAGTTGGTTAGGTCAGTTATAGGCAGTATAGGTCCCCTAAGCAGGTTATATGGAGGATATAGGTCGTTAAGGCATGTATAGGTCCCTGCAGGCTATAGGATGTATAGGTCATCACAGCTATGGCATGGTATAGATCGTTATGGCAGGTTTAGGACCCCCTAGGCATGGCTATAGGCAGTTATAAGGTCCCTAGGTGGCTAATAGCAGGGTATAGGCAGGTATAGGTCCT
Source organism: Phyllomedusa bahiana (assembly GCA_025379985.1). Classification (NCBI taxonomy): domain Eukaryota; kingdom Metazoa; phylum Chordata; class Amphibia; order Anura; family Hylidae; genus Phyllomedusa; species Phyllomedusa bahiana. The sequence continues at coordinate 9,400 of JAODAL010037901.1, read as the reverse complement.
ATAGGTAGGCTGTAGCAGGGTATAGGCAGGTATAGTGTCATATAGGTAGGGTAGGCATGTTAAGGAGAAATTAGGTCCTATATGTAGCTGTAGGCAGGGTATAGCAGGTATGGTCCTATGGTAGCTTGTAGGCAGAGTAAGGCAGGTTAGGTCCATAGGTAGGCTGTAGGCAGGGTATAGGCAGGTTATGTCCTCTAGGCAGGCATGGTAGGCTGTAGTGCAGGGTTTAAAAAAAACCACTTACCTGGTCCCGCTGAGCTCTGCCGATCGCCACCTTGCTGTCGGCTCCGCGCTGTCTTCCGGCAAGGCGGGTGATGTCATTAGGACGCGCAGCAGCGTGATGACAATGCCGCCGTGTGCGGAAACTCGTGCGGAGCTCGCTTTGCGCCGCAGTGGTTCTCTTCACTGTGTGCGCTCCGGAGAGAGTCGCATGAGGGGATTAATCGTGACAGCGACCGGTATCGCTGCGCCGGAGGCGTAGCTGTACTCGGCCTTCAGCTATATGCGCTCCATGAGGAGCCGCATATAGCTGGTCTGATTGATATCTGTGGGCAGTTGGGGAGTTTAAATGGCAATACCACTGTGGTGTTTTTAATATATATTTACTCCTTTTTCCCATATACTGCATTATGATTCCACTCTGACCACTTTCTTGTCCTTTTTTGGTTCTTGTTTGTAATTCTTGCTTTCTCCTCACCATCATTTTTTTTCCACTTTTTTGTATATTTATACTTAATACTTTTAAAGTGATGATAATAACATGTTATATTTTTACCCTATACTGTCTATGTTTTCTTTTTGGTTAAGTATACTGTGATTTAAGAGAGGGGTTCCAATATGAGAGGAGGCTTTAGAATTGTTATGCCTAACCGGATGAGAGAGTGTGGACAAATATTAGTGTTTATAATATGATTCTGGGTACAGGCCATGGTCCTCCCGAACTCCCTAGGAGACTGTGCCTCTAAGCTATGGCCTGTACCTGCGCTCCCACCCATGGGAAGTTTGACCAGAGGTTGGAAAAGTAAGATTCTAGCATTTGCATGCAAACTCTGCAGTGATGAGTACATGGGGAGTTGTGGATGCTTGTAAGTGGTTTGGCGGCATATGGGAGGTACATAGGGAATTGTACATGAAAGGTACATGGGAAACTGAATGCCTGTAAGTGTTTTGGGGATGTACGTGCTAAATGGGGATCTGTGAATGATTGCAAGTTGTTTGGGGGTGCACAGGAAGTACATGGGGGAACTGGGGATGCTTGTAAGTGTTTTGGGGGTGTACAGGAGGTACATGGGTAACTGTACATGAGAGGTACATAGGGAACTGTGAATACTTGTAAGTGGTTTGACCAAAGAATGAGCATGTTTAAAATGTTTTTGACCACATGTCAGTTTTCAAAACCAAAAATGCGCATCGTAAGTGTCAGTGCGTGGACCCTTTAGCTTTGCTGCCCAGCCTCAGTCTGGCTTAAGAGCAGTCCTGATAGACTCCACCCCTGTATAATCCATGGCTGAAGTGGGCTATTTAAAAACAGTCCTTTTCTATGTCCCTTGCCTGTTATTCTTCCTGGTTCCTGGCTCCCTTTCCTACTGTTTCCTAATTTGTCTGCAATCTCCGGTTTTTGGACTTTGGTTTGATTTACGGTGTTTCCTCCTGGCTCTGACTTTGGCTTGTCAGGTTCCTCTCCTTGTTAGGTGTTCGTATTGTCTACTGTTTGTCTGACCTCTGGCGTTTGGAGTTTTGTACCTCTGTCGAAGTAACCTGGGTCTCTTGCAGCCAAGACCACCCTGCTTTGTGGCCTGTTCTGGTGAAGGGATAGCCTTAGACTCTATTCCCTAGGGTGTGCCAGACTTCAGATAGCAGTTAAGTGGACTTCTGTTCTTGCCCTCCGTTGTACCCATCTGTTTAGCCTGCTGGAGAATTGCTGCTGCAATTCTATCCTGAGAAGTTGCACACTCATAACAGTAAGAACTAGAACACATAATTTCTATTGAAGTCAATGGGAATAGTTTCAGTGAGGATTTTAAGGCGGAATTCACATGGAATCCTCCTAGAAATCCACATTGTGTGAACATACCTGAAAAGTGCTTTTACTAAAGGGTTTTTTGAGGTTTGCACTTCCACAACAAAAAGAATGCATTTTTTTTTCAAATGCGTCTTTAAACAATGCTAATTTTTACCACATGCTTTTAAAATAAAATACATCCGTTTTTAGAACTATTTTCCAAATATGTTTTTTTATTGTTTCTTAAATGCACCACAAAAGGCCACATGTAACAGCACCCTAGTATGTCTAAAATGTGTGTCTAAATGGATTACATTAGAATAGGGGGGCCGACTCATGAAAACTTTGCACTGGGCCCACCAAAGTGTTAAAACCGGCCTGCCCACAGCCTGACCATGAACTGTGAGTCTGAAGCTGGCTGTGGCTCTGTGAAACAGCATACTGAGACAACCCCATAAAAATCTGTGCTGATTTGTGCTCTACCTGTGCTGTTTGGAACCTACCTTCTCTGCAGCCAAGTAGCAGCGTTTCCTGTTTGAAATCTGTTTCCTTTAGCCATGTAAAACTATAAGCCCCAGGACTCTTTGTTGTGCTTTTCCTATCTTCCTCCCAACTTCAGACTTAGTGCAACCCCCCTTTTTCCTCCTTCACAATAAAAGTAAAATGACCAAAAAGTGAAGCTTCAAAGGCTACCATAAAAAAAGCTAAAACTCCTTTGATCATCTACACACAACTACTGAGCTTCCTGTCATCAAACAACTGATGGAGATTTGCAGGAAGCCTGCAGAAAATTGTATAAAAGTACAGTAGAAAAGCAGGGCCACAGCTGAAGGAGGTGCAGAGACAGCAGTCGTTACTGAGCCCTGCAGCCTGTGGGGACTCGAAAGCCCTTATACCACATAAGAATATACCAGTATTGTAAATGACACATGGTAACTAGGAACCCCATTCCACTCTTTGCATTAGGGCCCAGGAGTTTCAAGTTACACTTCTGTACATAAGTCTCTAACTTTGGAAGAGATGTTATTTAGAACATATTTTTTTTTCACTGGACAACCCCTTTAAGATATTTTAACTACTGGGAGAACCTCACATTTTGTGTGGCATTACTTTATTAGAGGCTGCAGAGTACTACAAAATAAACAAGCAAGTAGCTAGTTTTTATGTTCTCAAGTAGAGCAGAGAATCAGAGTAACACGCAACAGTGATGCAAATTTCACAAGTAATGAGGAACATACAATATTACACTATATATACTAGCAATGTGTGGTTTTTAGTACATCAAATTGGTAAACTTCATATTAATTTGACTATCCTACAAACATAAATATACCCGGGGTAATGCAACAAAAAGTAAACCCAAAAAATGAAGAGAGGGCCACCCACTACAATAATAATGACATCCGAACAAAATGAGGGAAACCCATGTAAAAAGGTACAAAACTTTATTAATCAAAACAATTACAATATCACACCACAAACACAATACACTGAAAAACCACCACCCAGATAAAACAATACTATAAAAACAAGCACGGAGGTCTAGGATCACGTAAAGAATATATGTATGAAAATATATATGAAAAAAATAATAAATTCAAACGACCTGCCTCCTGGATAGCATGCCAAAAAGAAAAAAATGTCTGATACAATGTCATAAATCTATAGTACTACTATACCGTGAAGGAGGTGTCCAATGAAAAAAGTGATGATTAGCCGTGACGACTAGACCCCCGTGCCGCCCCGACGCGCATTTTGCTGACGCTTCATCAAGGGGAGTTGTTTTATTGTTTGACAGTATTGTTTTATCTGGGTGGTGGCGTTTTTTAGTGTATTGTGTTTATAGTGTGATATTGTAATTTTTTGATTAATAAAGTTTTGTACATTTTTATATGGGTTTCCCTCATTTTGTTCAGGTGTTCATATAGCAGATAATGTACAAAAGCCATACATTTAAGAAAACAAAAATGTGATTATACTACAGATCAATAACCCATGATAATGTCTAAAACAATCAAAATCCGATTAAAGTCGGAAGAAAAGATGAAGGAACCCTTGCTTGCCCCCCTTCGGCGGCCGCTGATGCACGTTAGTGGGCGTCATGACTGACGTGTCATGGGACCAGTGCATAAGCAACAAATTGCTATGTACTGGCCTGCCTTCTAACAGCAACCTTCAGAAGATCTGAAGATTGCAGTTATAAATCCCCTATGAGGAAAAGTAAAAAAAAGTGTAAAAAATAAAAAAAAAAGTGAAAAAAGTAAAACACAAACACAAAAAATAAAATAAAAAACACGTACACCGCCCTTTTCCTCTTTACAGACGCCAAACACCCCAAAAAAGATCAAAAATAAATAAAGTACCCCTATTTTGGTACTCCCGCATGCATAACGACCTGTCTATAAATATGTCTCATATTAATTAACCCGTAGGTGAATGCTGTTAAAAAAAAAAAAAAAAAAAACAAAAAGAATTGCGATTTTGTTCATCCCGCAGCACATAAAATGGAATAAAAAGCGATCCCAAAAAACTCATATAAATGCCAAATTTTGTACCCAAATTTAAAAAGTCAGTTCATCCCACAAAAAAAGTCCTTACACCTCTCTGTTTTACAGAAAAATAAAAAAAAAAGTTTATGGCTCTCAGAAGATAGCGATTCATAAAAATTGTTTTACACAATAAAACCCCTTTTTTTTTTTTTTTTAAAATGCTTCAACATAAAAAAAAACTATAAATTGGTATCGCTGTAATCGTATCGGCCCAAAAGAGTAACTTGTCATGGATACTGGGACATTGAGCGCTGTTAAAAATAAAAATAAAAAACACTCCTAGGATTGCAGTTTTTCGTCACCCTGCCTTCCAAAAAACGGATTTAAAATTTATCAAAAGTCTTGCCCCCCAAAATTATACCAATAAAAACGTCAACTCATCCCGCAAAAAAACAAGCCCCTACACAGCTCCGTACCAGAAAAAAAAAAAAGTATGGCTCTCAGACTGCGACGATGCAAAAACATGTTTTCCTTTTTGAATAAAAGTGTTTTTATTGTGTAAAAGCAGTAAAACGTGAAAAAATTACAAATTTGGTATCACTGTAATCGTATTGACCTGCTGAGTAAAGCAAAAATTATTTATACCGCACAGTGAACCGCTGTAAAAAATTTAAAAAAAACTACCAGGAATTTTGTTTTTTTTTCAAAATGCCTCACAAAAACCTTAATAAAAAGTGATCAAAGCGTCATATGCACCCCATAATGGTACTAATAAAAACGTCAACTCATCCCACAAAAAACAAGCCCATAATCAGCTCCGTATACAGAAAAATAAAAAAAGCTATGGTTGTCAGAATAGGACATACGTTTTATAAGGCAGATATGTAGACTTAGTTAAAGGGGTTGTCTCGCTACAAAGAATAGCTTTCAAATTGTAGGGAACACAAAATAAAGACATTTTCCAAATATATTGCTTTGTTCCTCTGTTTTTTTCCCTAAGGAGATACAAGTGAATTATGACCTCCCTGGTATTTCAGTTCCCTCATAACTGACCTGTAAACAAATTTTCCCCCTGCTGTTTGTTCAATGAGAGAACAGTGAGTGAGTCATCAACAGGTCAGGGCAGTTGTCCACAGTGTCCATGCGCCCGGCAGTAAAAAGCTTGATTTATCTCAAGTAAACAGAACTGTAATTAGGGCTTTTGTTTTGGGGATCAGATAAGAAGTCCTGTGAGCAGTTGGAGAAGCTAATCTGATCAAATTAGCAACTGAACAGGCATGGAGCTGTACAAGCACAGAGCTTATGCAAATCTTTCAGTCTGAACCAGGAAGTAACAGAGTATTTCATTCATGCATCCTTTGAAACCCTGTAGGGAGACAACTCCGTTAATTACCTCCAGACTGCTATAAGAAGAGAAGCATTTTGGATACATAGGCTCAGCACACTGCCTTGGCCGCAGGAATGAGAGTTTAATCTGAGAGTGTTTCTTTGAATGAATAAATTTGAGTGCACTTTTTTAAGGGTCGAATGTAAAGTAAAGTGTTAACATGATTACAGGGTGGGTCTGTCATGTATAAAAGGAAATGATGACAGAGTATACGTGTTTGAGGAAGGGCAACCACGCCCCGAAAGTTCACTCTCTACCGGCACCGCCTGTCTGTTTTGAATTCCACTATTTGGGCTTCCTGATGAAATTATACGCCTTTTGGAGTTCATGCCTTTGCATACTAAGAAACTTTACCGACGCTTAACTAGGGACTCTGAAAAACCGCAAGTAGCAACTTTGTTTGCACTATTCGTTAATTTTTAAGGATATGTTGTTATAATAAAAGTCGTTTTATTTTATCACTCTTGCCGCTCATATTGTATAGTTTTCAGAATAGGACAACATAAAAATGCAATTTTTTATAGACCTATTTCTATTGTGTAAAAGTAATAAAACATAAAAAAAACTATAAAAAAATTTATATCATTGTAATTGTACCAACCCCCATAGTAAAGTTATCCTGTTTTTTATCCCGTACGGCAAACATTGTAAGAATGAAGCCCAAAAAACAATGGCGGAACTGCGTTTTTTCACCCCATTTTCATAGTCCAATACTGAAAAAAAACTATGGAACACCTGTGCGCCCAAAATGCACAGTACACCCCTAGATGGGATCCCTGAGGGGTGTTAAATAAAAAATGGGGTAACTTTTGGAAGGTTTCACCTGTTCTGGTAATTGGGGGCTTTGCAAATGCGACATGCCCCCACCAATATCTGCGTTCCAAAAGCCAAATAGCGCTCCCTCCCTTGTACCCCCTGCCATGAGCCCTAACAGCAGTTTACACCCACATGTAGTGTTTTGCCGAACTTGGAAGAAATTACGTGACAACATTTTGGGTGCTTTTTTTTCAGGATTACTTGTAAAAATTTAACATTTTCAGCTAAAATTGCTGTTTGTTTGAAAAAACAACATTTTTATTTTCACAGCTTAACACTAAAAAAAAATTGGAAAACACCTGTGGGTGTCGTTAATACTCACTGCACCCCGGATATATTTCTTAAGGGGTGTAGTTTCCAAAATGGGTCTTTTTAGGGGTGTTTTTTAAAAATTTTAGCACCTTAGGCTCTGCAAACCTAAAAGGGGGGCGCTTAAAATAAAATCGTAATGAAAATAAGACCCCAGAGCCCCATTTAGGTGCTCCCTCCTATTCTGGGCTTGTGGTTTAGCCAAATCGCACACTAGGCCCACATGTGGGATATCTCTGGAAAACGGCACAATGGGGAATCAATATTAAGTTTGCATTTCCCTGATCACATCTACCGTGGTTCTTGTGAATAATGGATAAAAATTGAAAATTCTGCAAATAAAAATTGAAATTTTGAAATTTCACCTCCACTTTGCTTTAATTTCCTTTTGAAACACCTAATGGGTTAAAAAAACTTCCTAAACACTGTTTTGAATATTTTAAAGGGGGTTTGTAGTTTCTTATATGAAGTCATTTAAAAGGGGTACTAAACATACAGGGCCAATCAAAATCATGTTAAAAACTGGACGGGTCCCTAAAAAAATTTATATTGCAAATTTTCTTGAAAATTTGAAAATTACTACTAAATTTCTAAGCCCCCTAATAACGTAAATAAAAAAAAGACATTTAAAAAAAAGATGCCAAACTACAGCAGACATATGGTTGATGCTAGTTATAGGCTATTTTGAGTGGAATAACTATCTGTCTTACACACAGAAATTTTTGAATTTTTGAAAATGGTAAATTTTTCAAATTTTTCACGATTCTTTGATATTTTTCACAAATAAAAAAGGACTTTTTGGACCAAAATTTCTTACTATCTTAAAGCACAATGTGTCACAAAAAATCCATCTCAAAATCACATGGATAGGTAATAGTGTCAAAAGTTATTCATCAGGGTACAGTAAACACATGCCAGATTTCAAAAATGGGGCTCTGTCAGAGAGGCCAAAAGTGGCTCCGGCGGTAAGGGGTTAAAGCTTCTGGTGAAGCTAGTGTGGTTGCTGGGTACCACCAAGGGTCTTTTGCTTCTGTGAGACCCAAAATAATGAAGCCACTGCCCAGTGGGAACAATGACAAGGTAGTCTGTGTATGGAAGAAGGATACTAGGTATTATAGTACTGATAACAAGGGCATGAATGTGCATGTTACTAACCCTGGGTTAACTAGTAAGTATCACGATGGTAGCACAGGTGAGCATGAATGAATGGTAGGTATTGGTGCTGTTCAACTAAAAGGGGAAGGTAGTTGCCCTGTCCAGTGGAAGCCATGGGCTGACCGTAATCTACCTGTGGAAAGTAGGAGAGAGTCTTAGGTGAGATGGTTCCCAAAGTACAAACTTTGACCCTGGAAGAAGAGTTGTACAGTGTGAAAAAGACCTATGGTCTTTATCAAAAGGGAAATATGTGGCAGAGCAACATTAGGCGATTGCATGGGTCTGCCACAGGGTGGAATATAACAGGTCACCTGCTAGGGATGTGTCACTGAGGGCCTGGTCTTGGTGGGGGAAGCTGGCAGCTGTCGGTCAGCAACACTAGGTTGCTGACTTTTATACTTAATATGGCTGATACCCAGTCATTATGGGCTGGCTTATCCCATAATTTCTGTAGTGCAGGTGGGAGGCTGCTCCAGCGTTACAGATCCAAGTCGGCTGCCCGGAGCTGGGAACGACATATTTGCTGAGGGAAGTCTTTAACCCCGCAAGGCTTGAGGGAAGCCTGTACAGTGAGATACGGCGAGAGTATGTGGTTTGCTGGGATTGTGCGGTAGGCACAGACCACTGATTTGAGAGGGGTCTCACTCATGTTCACAGCTCAAACATGATCATAAAGTAGTTTTCACATATAAGATACCCTTTATGAGCTAAAGATGTCTTAAAAGTCCATAAGTAGCCAACCCCTTAACAGGATTTTTTCACCATTCTGTTTCACGGAGCCACAGGCAGCTTTAGACTCCCACTTCCTGGTCAGGCTGTGGGTGGTTCTTTAGCAGTGATTAACATATCTACTCAGCTATTCCCAGTTCTTTTTATTACAGTGACATGACTACAGAGATGTAATAAAGTGCACAAGCCTACTCCGCTTAAACGTGTGAAAGCCAGTCCTTATCAATACATTGTCTATTAGAGATCACACACTGTTTTCTAGCTTCTATGGTCTTGGTGACATCACTCTCTGCTCTCTGTTTAAGGCAGAGCAGGATGGTAATCAGAGAAACTTGTGTGCACTAAGAGCAGATAAAATCTCTCTTATCTCCTGATCAGGGTAATATCAAAAGACCAATGTACTTGGAAAATATTGATTTACCGTTTCCTACATGTTGAAAACCAGTGTTCGGGAAAATATTTTGGGAAAGTATTTTAAATACAAAATATAAAATTAGGCGGAATTTTTAAATA
>JAODAL010037900.1:0-39855 GCA_025379985.1 Phyllomedusa bahiana | reverse complement strand
TTGGGGGTTTTGGGGGGGTTTTGGGGGGAGTCTGGGGGGGCCGGGGTTGGGGATATGCCCCCGGAAGCCAGAAGGAGAGTGAGAGGGTGAGTAGGTGGCAGTAGGATAGACTGTAGTTTGGCAGGTTTTGTTTGGTGGGAGGGAAATTAACAGTGCGGAAGAGGTGGGTGGCGGCAGACAGGTGTGAGGGTAGAATGCAGGGGGAGATGTAGAGTTCAGTGTCAAGCGAGGGAGTTGGGGGATCAGCAGTAAGTGTGTGGAGAGTGGAGATAGCGATGATGAGGGAAAAGAAGAGCATAGTGTTGACCCACAGTTGGACAGTTAGATGTCTGGCTGGGACATTGATGGAGGCACTCACGGGCTGGGACAGTTGATGGAGGACCTCTGGCTGGGACAGTTGTTGGAGGGCGTCTCTGGCTGGGACAGTTGATGGAGGGCGCGTTCTGGCTGGGACAGTGGATGGAGGCGCGTTCTGTCAGGTGGACCTTTGGTACTGGATGAGGCGCGTTCTGGCTGGGACAGTTGATGGAGGCGCGTTCTGGCTGGGACAGTTGATGGAGGCGTTCTGGCGGGGGACAGTTGATGGAGGCGCTCCTGGTGGGGCAGTTGATGGGGGGCCTCTTCTGGACATGGGAGGTTTGATGGACAGGAGGGGCAGTCTCTGTAAACTATTAAACTAATATATGTAAAACTATTTTTGTTTTAACCCACTTGCGTACACCCAGTATACCACCCACGACCGATGGCCTTGTTGAGGGTTCAACAAGACACTTAAAACTATGCTTAAGAGAGTGGTCAGTAAGGATGGGAAGGACTGGGACTGTCTGCTGCCGTATTTAATGTTTTCTGTGCGTGAAGTCCCACAGTCGTCAACGGGGTTCTCCCCATTTGAGTTAGTCTATGGCAGACGTCCTAGGGGCCTTCTTGATATAGCCAAGGAGACTTGGGAGCACGAGTCCACCCCTTACAAAAGTGTTTGAGCACATCTCCCTAATGCAAAGGGCCGAATTGCTGCGGTCATGCCCATTGTGAGGGAACATCTACAGCCCGGCACAAGAAGCCCAAAGCAGGGTCTATAACCGGTCCGCCAAGGTGAGGAACTTCAACCCCGGGGATCGGGTATTAGTATTGGTGCCCACGCTAGAAAGTAGGTTCCTGGCGAAATGGCAGGGTCCTTATGAAATAATCGAAAAGGTGAGAGAGGTAAATTATTTAAAGTGTCCCAGCCGTAGACGTAAACCTGAACAACTGTACCACGTAAACCTAATTAAGCCATGGAAGGATTTGGGAGACCCTACCTGCGGTCAGCACCCCTGTAGTGGCATTCCCCAAGTTTTGCGTGTCAGAATCTCTGTCCAAGTCCCAGAAACAGGAGACCAGGGAGTTTGTGCAACGCAATTCTGATATATTTTCAGAAATACCAGCACGTAAAAATGTCATCAAACATGACATTGTAACGGATCCAGGGGTGAAAGTTCAATTGAAACCGACGGGTCCCCCGAGGCTCACAGACGGAGCTATATCCGAGGAAGTCCAGAAAATGTTGGACCGCGGAGTGATTGAGGAGTCCAGAAGTGAGTGGTCCAGCCCAATTGTGCTAATACCAAAACCCGATGGCACGATACGCTTTTGCAATGACTTTCGAAAGCTTAACAAAGTGTCAAAATTTGACACCTACCCCATGCCCAGGGTAGATGAGCTAGGTCATGCCATGTACTTCTCCACCCTAGACCTAACTAAGGGCTACTGGCAGGTTCCCCTTACTGATAGAGCTAAAGAGAAGACAGCCTTTGCCACACCGGACGGCCTGTACCAGTATAACTGCTTACCGTTTGGTTTGCATGGGGCTTCGGCAACCTTTCAACAGTTGATGGATGTTGTCCTCAAGCCCCATCGTCGGTATGCGTCAGTGTCTTTCTCACTATCTGACATGAAATCAGAATAAACCTTCCCCGTTTTTGGTCAATTAGGAACCAAAATTATTTATATTTGCCAAATGCCAGAATAATGAGAGATTATTTTAAGGCATTTTTATTAGTTTCTGCAACGTCAAAAGTTTCCATATATTTCATTAGTATTTGGTAGCATTGCCCTTAAACTGTAGGACTTGGGTCATAAGTTTTGGATCCTTCCACAAGCTTCTCACAATAGTTGGTAGGAATTTTGGCTCATTCCTCCTGACAGAACTGGTGTAACTGAGCCATGTTTTCGGGTTGTCTTGCTCGCACCTGCCTTTCCAGCTTTGCCCATAAATCTTGAATAGGACTGAGATCAGGGCTTTGTGACGGCCGCTCCAAAAGATTGACTTGGTTCTCCTTTAAGTGTTGGGCAATTGTATTTATCACACCACTATTAATAGTACTAAAAAGATTTACCAAAGCAAAGACTGCAATAGGTCATAATTGAGGGTATACGTAGGTCAGGCTCTATACACTCTTAATGACACCATGATGTAGTAGTGTCATGTGTCCTTAAAGGGGTTATCCAGCCTTTTAAAACTGATTGCTACTTCTCACGATAGGTCATCAATATTGGATCCTGGCCCCCCAGCGATCAAATGATTGAAGGAGCCATGGAGCTTGTGCAAGCACTGCAGCCTCTTCAGTGACTGCACCTCTCTGCCTGGTATATACTTGTTCACGAGTGCTGTCCATTTGGTAGCAGAGGTACAAGGTACTGATCTGGATAATGCCCTTAGTTCAGAAGGGTTGTCCAATAAAATATTTTTAAATGGGGCCAAGGTGGGAGGAGAGGGGGGAAAGAAAAAAAAATTATATTTACCTCCCAGTCCTCACCCACTGCAGGATCTCCTATTCACTTTCAGGTTCTTGCGCTCAATATTGTGCGAATGGAGCGCAAGCTTTTCTTTTTCTGTGTGTCCATTCAAAAAACTGGTACTGAAGAGGAGCAGATTCTGTGGAGCTCTGGAGTCGTAGCAATGGGGGACTAGGAGGTAAGTATCATATTTTTTTTCCCTCTACCTTGACTCCATCTAAATGTAATTTTAGTAAGTGGAGAACCCTTAATAGCTGTGTGTAGAAAAAGGAATTTCACGCTCCATATTACAAAAATGTAACTTCAGCCCTTCTACAGCTATATTGAAAGAATAATCAGATCAAAATCTTAGATATGTACAGAACTGATCCAAGAAAATCTCTAGCTAGTTTCCACCAAAACCTCCTCCTACACCACTTGCATATTTCTATATTTCTTTATAAACTGCCCCTTCACAACACACTTTGTGAGGCAGCAGTGGTAAAAGTAACAAGGGTGCAAGCATCGCTATAGCGAAGAAAACCTAAAACCTCATAATTGAAACTTGTAGTACAACATCCAGCTAAGGTTTATAAAGAGGGTTTTATTATGACCTCTGCGAAAGCTGCACAGCTAGAGTCAAACAGTGGATCAGATACGGTCAGTGGGAAAATAAAACCTTTCCTGGAAACTCCTAACAGGATCTGTTCCTGCTTTTGTCCAAAAAAATACATAAACATAATAGCAAGTTAGAAGGAAGTTTTAGGCTATGTTCACACAGCTTAATTGCAGGATGTATTTTGCCCTGCAATTACGCCGTGTGGACGGGGGCGGCAGCCCGCAGACCCATTGACATGCATTATTCTTGGCGTGTATACGTTGTGAATAATTGACATGTCACTCATCTCGCCGCTCGTCGTATTGTACGCCCGGGGAGAGGAGACGTAATCCATAGTTCTCTATTAGAACTGTGGATTACCGTAATGACTGGGACGTATTTCCGCCCGTAATTCGCGCAGTACGGCGCGAATTACGGGCTGAAATACGTCCCAAATTAAGCCGTGTGAACATAGCCTTAAGGTGCTTTCACAGTGTGCTAGGTTTTTTTTTGTTCTGCAAAAGAAAAGGCACCAGAAATGCACTGTGTGATTGCACCCTAAGGCCCCGTTCACATGGCTTATTTGCCGACGGATTGGCGCCGTATTCCACGCCGGATTTGCGCTTCAATACGGCGCCAATCCGTCGGCGTCATTACGGTAATCCACTGCTCTCATAGAGAACAGTGGATTCCGTCGCTCCTACCCGCTCGGCGAATCCGCCGGGCGGGGAGAAAGTGACATGCACATTATCCAGGTGCAATACGCGCCGTGGATAATGCAAGTCTATTGGGCCGGCGGGCCGCGCCTCCGCCCGCCCGCACCCGCCCCCGCACCCGCCCCTTATTCACGCCGGATTTGCGAGCGCAATCCGGCTCGCAAATACGGCGTGAATAAACCGTGTGAACATGGCCTAAAGCTGTCCTAATCTGTACGAAGGTAACACTTGACGTTCCAAGTAAACTGGCTCCGATGCAATCCATAATGAACAGAGCAGCCAGGTTGATCTTTATATCCACTATATGTTACTCCTGACACTGGTAGGGTCCTATTCACATCAACTATATGGCCCCCACTTGTGGTTTCTGTTGGGACACTATAATAAATGTAATCCGGCGGATACCATGGTGGGGCCATTATAGGCAAATATAGCCCAAATTGGCCTGTTTGCTTTATTCACGGACCACACAGTCTCTATGTGATGAGCACGAAAGCATGTTCTTATGTCTGATACATAGAACGTATACGTTCTGTCAATAGAGCAAATATAGTCCAATTCAGATAGATTTCAGTGGCCTGTGCAGGGATTAATAAATTATATAAACTTGGCGTTCTTGATGGTTAATGCTCCATTTTCCACTAATGGCGATGCAGCAGTAAACAAATCCCCAGGTCCAGATGGCATACACCCGCGTGTCCTAAGGGAGTTAAGTACCGGATATACTCGAGTATAAGCCGACCCGAGTATAAGCTGAGGCACCTACTTTTGCCCCAAAAAACGGGAAAACTTATTGACTTGAGTATAAGCCTAGGGTAGAAAATGCAGCGGCTATTGGTAAATTTTAAAAATAAAAATGGATACCAATAAAATTACATAGGCAGTTTAATGTCCCCCATAGGCAATTATAGGCGGATATATGGCCCTATATGCAGGTATAGGCAGGTATATGTCCCAAATGGCACGTATATGGCCCCATAGGCATGTAATAGGCAGTTATATGTCCCCCATAAGCAGATTATAGGCAGGTATTTGGCCCCATACGCAGGTAATAGGCAGGTATATGGCCCCATAGGCTGGTAATAGGCAGGTATAGGGCAGGCTGTAGGCAGGTATAGGGCAGGCTGTAGGCAGGTATAGGGCAGGCTGTAGGCAGGTATAGGGCAGGCTGTAGGCAGGGTATAGGGCAGGCTGTAGGCAAGGTATAGGGCAGGTTGTAGGCAGGTATAGGCAGCTGTAGGCAGGTATAGGGCAGGTATAGGGCCGGCTGTAGGCAGGTATAGGGCAGGTATAGGGCCGGCTGTAGGGCAGGTATAGGGCCGGCTGTAGGCAGGTATAGGCAGCTGTAGGCAGGTATAGGTATCTGTAGGCAGGTAAAGGGCCAGCTGTAGGCAGGTATAGGGCAGGTATAGGGACGGCTCTAGGCAGGTATAGGGCAGGTATAGGGCCGGCTGTAGGCAGGTATAGGCAGCTGTAGGGCAGGTATAGGGCTGGCTGTAGGCAGGTATAGGCATCTGTAGGCAGGTATAGGCATCTGTAGGCAGGTATAGGGCCAGCTGTAGGCAGGTATAGGGCAGGTATAGGGCCAGCTGCAGGCAGGTATAGGGCCAGCTGCAGGCAGGTATAGGGCCAGCTGTAGGCAGGTATAGGGCCAGCTGTAGGCAGGTATAGGGCCAGCTGTAGGCAGGTATAGACAGGTATAGGGCCGGCTGTAGACAGGTATAGGGCGGCTGTAGGCAGGTATAGGGCCGGCTGTAGGCAGGTATAGGGCCGGCAGTAGGCAGGTAATAGGGCCGGCTGTAGGCAGGTATAGGCGGCTGTAGGCAGGTATAGGGCCAGCTGTAGGCAGGTATAGGGCCAGCTTTAGGCAGGTATAGGGCAGGTATAGGCAGCTGTAGGCAGGTATAGGGCAGGTATAGGGCCAGCTGTAGGCAGGTATAGGCAGCTGTAGGCAGGTATAGGCAGCTGTAGGCAGGTATAGGCAGCTGTAGGCAGGTATTGGCAGCTGTAGGCAGGTATAGGGCAGCTGTAGGCAGGTATAGGCAGTTTAAAAAAATCAAAAACAATCACTTACCTGGCTCCCCGCTGCTCCGCCTCCTCGCTGCTCCGGCCTCCCGCGCGATTCCTGCATCTTCTCGGCACAGGCGGGTGACGTCATCAGGCCGCGCCTGTGCCGGAAACTGCGGGCGGCTGCGAGTCTGCTTGCGGCCGCCCGGAGACCACTGCGGAGCACGGATCGCTCGCTCTCTGCCCCGCAGTGGTATCCCTTCACCTATATGCGCTCCGGAGGAGTCGCATATAGGTGAAGGGATCGCGGACAGTGCCCGGGCTAGCGCAGCGCCCGGACACTGTGCGCTCACTCGGCATTCAGTTATATGCGCTCCCTGAGGAGCCGCATATAACTGAAGCGTCCCTGTCGGCACTCGGGCCAGCGCATCGCCCGAGCGCCGACAGTGACTCGAGTATAAGCCGAGGTAGAGTTTTTCAGCTAATTTTTTGGGCTGAAAAACCTGGCTTATACTCGAGTATATATGGTAATGTCATAGATAGGCCCCTATTCTTAATATTTATGGACTGTATAATAACGGGGTATGTCCCAAAGGATTGGCGCATAGTAAATGTGGTGCCAATATTCAAAAAGGGGTCAAAATGTGATCCTGGAAATTATAGGCTTGTAAGTTCAACCTTTGTTGTAGGTAAAATGTTTGAAAGTTTTCTAAGAGATGCTATCGTGGAGTACATACATACATACATTTTATTGGGAAGAACACTTTATACATATGTACATTATACAATGCAATACATGTTCCATTGAAACGCACATCTTGTCTTGCAAAAAATAAGCCCTTACACAGCTGTATAGAAGACAGAAAAAGAAAAAAGTTATAGCTCTTGTTGGTCGTGGAGGAAAAAATGAATATGATGTAAACATAAAAATGCTGTGGTGGGAAAGGGTTAATGGGAATGCGTCATCAAAATTACTTATTGTTTAACTCACATTTTTATGTTCAACACATTTTTTAATTTTTGGTTATATATTATTTTTCAAATTTTCCATATCACTTTCAATATTTTTTAATAATTCTTAAGTCCTGCAGTTTTCACTTTGGCCACTAGGCCTAATAATTGTCTGAAACTTCCTGTTCTGTACAGAAAGATTCTCAGTGGTCTGCTCATGATCAGCACAAACTGAAAGGAGACACCAGTTTGAATAGATGACACAGGATCCACCAGTCACAAGAGGAGATGTCACAGTTCACCCTTTCACCTCCCTTCACAGTGACTTCTTCCCATATCACAGAGCATGACTAGAAAACTCTCCTGTAGAAGTGAATGGGATTGAGTCAGTCTTAAAGGGGTTGTCTCACTACAAGGATTGTTTTTTATGTTGAAGATCTTGCAAAAACAAGTCACTTTTCAATATGTGTCCATTAACAGTATCCTACCTATTCCTAGATATCCCCTCTTGTATGGGCTGCATCAGCTCCTCAGGTCACTATAGCTACAGACCTGGTGTCAGGCGCGTTGCTAGGGTCCTAAAACATCCGGGGCACGCGCCCAGTGTGTTACATTTGCTGCATAAGAAGTAAAAAACGAGACAATGTACTCAAAAATAGCCAACTTTAATCCAGCATACAGAATATTACAGCTATATTGATTAGCTCTATTGGACAGCATTATATATTTGACCCATAAAGCTGATAAATATAGTTGTAGACTGTCAGCTCTGTGGGTCCCACAGAGCTGACAAGTATTCTGCAGGTAAATTATATCACCCCCCAAGACATTCCAGTAGTTTTATTGCAGCCTGAACATGCCCGGTCCCAGCCCCAAATAGCTAATATGGCCGCCGGCTGCTCTGCTCTGCGCAGGGAGTCAGTGAATAGGAGGAGGAGGAGCATGCAGGCGCCGGCGCCTTGGGCTTAATGAAGGGGAAAATAATGCTGTGCTGTTCTCCCCCTGCCTGACCCTGCGCAGTAACACACAGGAAGCCCCGGCGGCAGCGGAGAAGTTAGGGAGGCGGGAGCTTTGAATAGTAGTCGCCGGCGACGCATTTACTCTGATCAACAATGCGGCGCCGTGCTACTGTGTTCATCGGCCGGGGACTGAAACATTTGGGGCAGCAGGCATTTCATTCAGGGCACGAGCCCCGGAAATATGCCTAGCGACGCCCCTGCCTGATGTCCTCAGCAGCTCAACACTACAGGCCAGTAGTAGCCAGTAAATTCAAAAATGAAAGCGAGAAAACAGGACTGAGGTAAGATGAATTGATGTAGTGAGACAAGCACTTTAAGTCTCCTATGTGTATGAAGCTACTGTAAAGCATCTCTCTGACTGCTGTTAAAGCAGTGCAAACAAGGCCTAGTGGCCAAAGTGAAAACTGCAAGACTTAAGAATTATTAAAAAATATTGAAAATGATATGAAAAATTAAGAAAAAAAAAAATAAATCCTAAAAAATGTGTTTAACATAAAAATGGGACTTAACAATGAGTCATTTTTTGATGACACATTCCCTTTAAAGGCAGAATACATAGGAGATTCCACTGAGTCTGCAGAAGCAATAGAGAGAATGGTGGATTATCCAGCTTCAGCAGTGGAGGGTGAGTGCTGCGGCCTATGTACTGCTATCTCTTGGTCTATTCTTCTTAGGGGTCTCCATACGTGCGCCCTCCCCCACTTTTCATCATTCCTTGCTGTTACTGCTCAGAAGGAAGGGCTGCTCTGTTTGCTTATGGGAACTGGTTTTGGCTGCTTCTGTTCCATGCAGGAAGCTGCCAAACTGGGGGTCTGTAGGGTGACAGAAACCAGAAAAAAGTAGCCCTGGCAAAGCTGCGATCCATCATCCTGAACCTTGCTGAGCCTGCAGTCCTGTGATCTCCTCTCTGTCCAGAGCCCAGGGAGCTCCCATCTTGCACGTGATAAAGGAACCAGTAATTGCTGGTGGGGGCTTCACAGCTCAGTAACTTGGGCGTATGTTTTCATTTCTAGAAATCTGCACGGCCCCATAAATGTGAATGTAAAATCTACACCTAGTTGTGATGTCGGATTGTTGTATCCATTTGGCCTCAGTCATTTGTACATACGGGTAATGCTATCTGACAGCTGAAGTCCAAGTGCTATTCTGAATACAACATGATATTAAAGGGGTTGTCTCACTACAAGGATTGCTGCTTTTTATGTTAAAGATCTTGCAAAAACAAGTCACTTTGCAGCTCTCCTTAAGGAGAGATCTTCCCTTCCTGACCTCCATTAACAGTGTCCTACCTATTCCTAGATATCACCTCTTGTATGGGCTGTATTAGCTCCTCAGGTCACTATAGCCACAGACCTGTTTGATCTCTCCTGATTAGTGTTGAGCGATTATTATCGACAAAGTTGAAATCGGCACAGTTTTTATGTTGATCGAAATTTTTAGATCATGCGATAATTTAGGTTAAAATCTGTGCATCATCTATTAATATCGCGCCATTTTCGGCGCTTCCTGTCATTTTGGCGGCCAGCAAATCAGCTTACAGAATAGAGCAGGGTGAGATGTGTGTGCGACGTCATGACTGGGATGTGTATGGTTGCGACTGGCTGGAAAAATCACATGACCTCGTCTTTACATAGAACAGCCCTTCCTGTTCATGATCAGTGTCTCTCAGCGTCTCACAGCAGTGTAGGACGTGCGCTCTGCCTTGTCCAAACAGCTCAGCGAAATTATTCTATTTCTTCACAGAGAAACCTCTTACTAGCTGTGATCCTTACAACTTAGTTAGATCAGAGATTGGAAGATTTTATGTAGTTAGGTAGAGAATTTTAAAGGAGCATCTACCGCTGTAAAGTCACGGAGGGGTGCGGGGGGGCCCGCGGGCGAACACAGACAAGCTCTATGAAGAATACTGGATATAGTTCACCGACTTAGTGTAGACATTGCACTGCAATAGTTTTATTATTAACAGTTTTCTATTGAAATATTTCCTGGATATTGGGCAGCCTGAACTTATATTAGGATACACATCTTTTCTAGTAACTGCAGGTCTCTTTGTTAGGTGCAAAACTCCACTTTTATTATCAGTATACATTTCAGATAGGTGTTCTTTTTCAATTTTGCCCATTCCAGCTTTGTTGATATAGCCACCTTGCAGTTAAATTTGAATACAGCAATTTTGTAGTCACCACAGGTTGTAGGTGCCAAAAAACCTTTTTTTCCGAATACATTTCAATAGGTTTTTTTCCCTTTGGCGCAGGCCGCTTTGTTTATAGATTACTTTGCAGTTAAAATTTTAATACAGCAATTTTTTAGTCACCACAGGTGAATTGATAGGTGCCAAAAAATACCTTTTATTATCCAGAATACATTACATATACGTTATTTTTTCACTTTGGCGCACCACAGCTTTGTTCATTGAGGCACCTTGCACTTAAATGTGAATACAGCAATTTTGTAGTCACCACAGGTTAATTGAAAGGTGCCAAAAATACCTTTATTATCCGAATACATTTCAGAAACGTGTTTTTTCACTTTGGCGCATGCCAGCTTTGTTGATAGATCTACTTTGCAGTTAAATTTGAATACAGCAATTTTTTAGTCACCACAGGTGAATTGAAAGGTGTCAAAAATACCTTTTAATATCCGTATACATTTCAGACAGGTGTTTTTTTCACTTTTGGTCAGTCAAGCTTTGTTGATAGATCTACTTTGCAGTTAAATTTGAATCCAGCAATTTTGTTTTGATTAGAGGGATTTGAGAATAGCTGTGATTTGCCGTCTTTTAATAAGAGACTTTCCAAAACTCTTCCATACCTTCTCAAATTTTTATATTTCTGAACATGGAGTGAAATTCAGGTGGTAAGCGAGCAAAGAGGGGGGTAGCACATGGAGGTAGAGGTACGAGAGAAGGTGCTCCTTCCAGTGCTGGCGACAACACGCATGCCAGCGGATAGTCAGTTGCTGGACCGTCAGGCCTGTCATCGCTGGATCAGGGCCCTGTGATTCTCAGTAACGAACAGCGTCGCCAATCTGTCCTTCAGTGGTTAATATGCAACATGCATCAGCAGTCTTACATCTCGTCCTCCCAGTCACGGCACAAATGGCGTTCATCAGAATCTCAGCATCGTTCCAACATTGTAGCAGCCCAATGTCAACTAGTGTACCCACCACTGTGGATCAATCCCATTTTCTGAAGACCTCTTTGATGACCAAAATGCGGTTGGGGTCAGAAAGGCATGTTAAAAGATAAAGAGGCCCAAAGAGGATGATTTTCTTCCTGCTATGAACGCCCAGTACTGATGCACATCAGAGGAGTAGAGGAAAAGCCGTTTCTATGGCAAAAATCCCTGGCGGTCGGCAAGCCTTGCAGTTGCCCCTTGCATTGTACGCCCAGCAGCTCCCTGGTTGCAGAATGTAGGACGACGAAGTCACCTGTGTTGTGATGATGATGACGGACATTGCGGATCAACGATGGTCTTTTCAGCAGAATTTGCTTGCGAGCGTTTCATCACTGTAGAGGAGGAAGACGATGGGGTAGTGTTCAATTACGGGTTCCGCCTCACAAAAATGGGAGACCGAGGGGCGGTCGCAGAAGATTCCGCTGATGTGATTGCGCCCAGCCCCACGGGTCGCGCAAAACCCCGTCCTCGCTTTATCGCCGTCAAAAAGGCTCCAGGGACCTCTCAAGCCTGTGCCTTCTTTGAGCAAGCCTCGATTCACCAGCGATGCCATATGCCGCCTATGCGTAAAAGCTAAAGTAGAGGCATGGGAAGAACCTTAAAGTGGTTACACACCACCAACATGTCAGTCACATGCAGCGATGCATGATTTGAAATGGAGCAACACTTGTTTGCCAAAAAAGGCAGACCCGACGCCGGGCCTCCAACACCACTGTCACACCCTCTGTCTCCGCCTCCTCTCCTACGCCTACCACCAAGCGGCTTCCTAGCTGCCATGTCTCTTCAGACGTCATGATTCAGGGATCAGCCTCGCTTCAAGCCTCCACTGTCCCCGAGTTACCTCCAGCACAACGAGGACCAACCTACCCTTCTCCTTCTCCAGTTTGACGATCTGCACGCCGAGTACACGGCATCTAGCAGCCAGCCTTTCTGTCTTCCAGGATTGGAGCAGAAGGAAAACAACTTTAACCCAAATCCATCCCAAAGCCAAAAGCCTGAATGTCGGCATTGCCAAGGGCTTTTGGCTTGGAAATGTTGCCTTTCCGTCTGGTGGACAAACAGATGGGTTTCGCCACGGCACGCCCTTGCCTTCCCCAATACAAGGATGCCATGCAGGCATTTTCTTTGCCAGAAAAGCCGTCACCTGCCATGGCATGCCACCATGTCATCTAAAATTTCAAAGGGCGCCGTTGCTGCTCTGTGGCCGGAGTAACGAAAAGTCCATCTGACCACGACACATGGACTGTAAGCAGGGCCACGGCCGATATATCTCTGTGCCAGCTCTGTGGGTGTGGTGGGTGGTTGTCTCGGGGGTGTATGGTGGCTCTCGGGCTCGGCGCACTGCTCTTCAATACACAGCGGGAGGTGCCAGCGGTTCTTTTCCCAAGGTCCTCTGGTGGCATTCACGTGCCCAGAGAACCAGTCCGTGTTGAATTTTAATCTGTCTTGGAGGCCCGTCCACACAGGTCAGAAGCTGTGGACGGGCTCTAAGCAACGAGACGAGGACGCTGGCTGCGGTGCCAAGAACTTGTGCCAGGCAAGGTGGTGTCGCATATCGGGCGAAATTGCTGGCCGCCTTAAGATGGTAGCTGGAGCTACATAACTTGCCTGGCAATGTTCATGAAACATTGTCGTACCAGAAATTTCCTAAAGAGCTACACGGGTACTGGACTGCTGCTGAAGATGCTCAGGAGGTCTGAATTCGCACTTCCGCCGTTCGGCACCCTAGCTTCGTCCGCCTGGCTGTGTCTGCAAGCGTAGCCCGGCCCTCCCGTCAACCGTCTCATTGTTGACGTGGCAAACAGCTGGATTCCACCTTCCACATGCTTCTGCGATTGTCGGCAGCAGCGCAATGCCAGTACGTAGTACGGGAGTGGACACATTGGCCATGACAAGACAGCGGTGCGGACCTCGGGGTGTTGTGATACCAAGAGTCGGAGGCAGATGTGAAAGAGCTCTGCACCATCCTTGCCAGTTTTGAAGAAGCCACAAAATGGTCAGTGCGGTCTGATGACCTTGTAAGCCATGAGGAATTGTGGTGATCTTAGTTCTGGAGATCGATCGTTGGACACTCTGAAAACAACAGGTCCCGCCAGGACCGGAGGAGGAGACGGGGACACAGATGCCGGACACGGAACCTTTTCTACGTCGCAATCAAAAGGGCCCTCGACAGTTTCACAATTTATTGGTCTTCATTAGGCAGTGTCGGGGTACAGGGCTAAGTGCAAGGTGGCGCTTCAGCTCTCAGGGTGCATCATCTCAGGGCAAGTTCAGGGCTGTGTTGAAGCTGTGCGGAGGCAGCGGAGGAGAGGTGAGGAAGGTATTCCAAGACCACCGACCTTTACACGACGTCCCCGGCCCTTGGAAAGAGGTTGGCGGCGAATTTGAGGCGGAGGAGGAAGATGAGGAGATCTAGTTTGCTAGTGCCCCTCGACCAGAGGCTTGGGGAAATAAAGGCTCCATCTCTAACATAAGATGCTTGGATTGCTCACATTTCCTCCAACATGATCTCACATTAAGGCCCAATCAAAATGAACAATACAGTTACTGGGGTGGCCACCCTCCTGATTCCAGGTACAAACAAAACTCAGCACTTTCCTTCCCACCCACCCAAATGTGAGTAAAAATGCAGGTAATGGGTGACCTTGCTGATTGATCAAACTGGGAGGACATCTGGTGCGTTCTGCATTCACGTTCCCCCCAATTCGTAACGGTATGGAACAAAAATCAAGACGAAGTGACAGCAGTAGAAGTGCCAAGTTGCGTAGCGGGAGCCAGCAGCAGCAGGCAAGGTAGCAGAAGCCTAATGGGTGAACTCTGGCTATCTTTTTTTTACCACCTCACCGACGCATGCAAGGCAGGCACACATCCAACACCCCAGAGATAAGGCTTAAGAACCTTCATGGTGGCACGGACTATCTGCGTTCTCAACAACCGATGTTTTTGTATGGGTTCAGGACCCAATTAGACTTCTGGGTATCCATAAATGGACGACCATGGCCCGAGGATCACGGCTCGTCACGCCATAGAGGTGTTGTCCTCGCCCAGCAGCCAGCGTTCATATCTGAGGGACCTTCAGCTTCAGCTGGGAGGAGTCATTACTGACAACCCATCGGCTTTCCCACAGATTTAATGTGGATCGTTTGACTTTCATAAGATTGGAATCAGGCATGGATCTCTGATGATGTTTGTGGCCCCAATTTGCGAGTGTCACGATTAGTTGCCGGTCTACTTCAAACATTTCCTCTTCAAAACAAGAAAATGGGGTTCTTAAAAACTTTTTTTTTAAAAAATGACTCATTTTCTCACTTGCAAAATTTTATTCTCTTTTCCCAACAGTTTCATTTTGCTGGTTTTAGCTGAGAGCAGACTGTAAAAGGACAGCAAGGTTTCTGAAACACCTTATTCATTACTCACTTTATCTCTTTAGAAGTTTTCGCAATTTTCAATGGTTTTGAGGGTCTTCGGTGTCGTGAGATACAGCAATAATCATTGGTCTTGTGAACAGAAATGTGGCTTTCTAAGTGGCTATATTCCTACCTCACAATTAAAACAGTGGCTGGAAGTCATATTTATAATTTTTTGGGTCATGCTGCTTTGGAAATGCAGCAATACTTCAGGTCCTATTATAAAAGAAAATGTTGGTTTTCTAACAGGAATTTGTTCTTCACAATTGTCCAAAGTGGATCAAGGGTATTGCTTTGAATTTCTTTGGGGGCATTTTGCTGTGACATGCAGCTATACTACAGGTTCCTATTATAATAAAATGTTGTGTCTAACAGACATTTGTCTTCCACAAATTGTCAAGAGTGGCTCAAGGGTGATGGTTGCTGTCAGAAACCAGGGAATAGGTAGGACAACTGTTAATGGGGACACATATTGCAAAATGACTTGTTTTTTTGCAAGATCTTTAAATAGCTATCATTCCCTGGATTGAGGACCAACCCATTTAATACAATTAAAAAAAGAGAAACAAAGGACATGGTGGGTTCCATCCTATTTTAAAAATGTGTTTTTCTAGAATTAAAACTACTTAAAAAATTGCATGTACAAAATAGCTGGTAAAAAAATTCCTCTGAATTGTACAAGGGAGGTACAGGGAAAACTGTGACCAGATTGTAGGTTATTCAGAGGAATGGAGTATGGAGCACGGACAAGAGAACAAAGTACAGGAGGACCAATTTCCTCCTGGAACGTTGAGTAAAACTGAGAAAAAGAATGCCCATGAAAAAGGGCAATGTAGTTGGAACAGGAGCGTTAACCAATGTATTTCCAAGTGAAGCTCAACTGGTCTGCACTCATACGGAGGGGCAAGCGCTACCCAGGGACAGGGACACTATATGTCCAGTGTGAAACTAAAATGGTGGTTGAAGACTCCTTTTTTCGGCACTTTTTAATTCTGGGGTCATGCAGGTTTGGCGGGCTCATCGCAGATATGGCCCAGGACAGGTATATCGATGTCCGGTTTGAAACTAAAATGGTGGTTTGAAAAGACTCCTTTTTCCGGCACTTTTTAATCTGGGGCGGTACATGCATGGTTTGGGGACTCATGGCTGTGGCCCAGGGACAGGGTATAGTCAATGTTCCAGTGAAAACTAAATATGGGTGGTTGAAAGATCCTTTATCCGGCACTTTTTAATATGGGGTCATGCAGGTTTGGGGGTCAATTGTGCTGCGTTCCAGGACAGGGATAGTCCATTGTCCAGTTAAGTAAAAAGATGTTCAAATTCTATGCCTTATGGCACTTGTTAATTTGATGGGTGATGCAAGGGTTTAAAGGGGTCAGGCTGTGTACAAGACAGGGATAGTGAAATGGTCTGTGATTTTTCTTTTCTGTGAACTTTTATAACCAAGTGTGTTGCCTAAGATGTATAGCCTAACGTTATCCATTTGACTGTTGTGGATGTTAAATTCCAGATTCTCCAGCCCTGTTTGGGTGTAAGAATGAAGGTGTTGCTTCTCCCATAGACTTTAATGGTCATCGTGCGATCATCTATTTTTTTTTTTTTTTTTTTTCATAAATCGACCATCGAATATCTGTCGATGATGGGCGGACTATAGACCCATCGACCGATTGTCGATAGCCAACGTTAATCGCTCCTACATACTCCTGATAGGTGCAGCAACTGGTTGCTATAGGCCACAGACCTGTTTGATCTCTAAGATAGGCTGCCAGCACCTGGTTGCTATAGATTACAGAATTGATTTTACAATCTCATTCCGATAGGTTGCCAGCACTGGTGTGATTTATAGATACAGATTGGCTTCTAATGCAGCCTAGTGGAAGCCAGTAAACACGCCCCTGAATTCAAAGTGAAACCAAGAAAACAGGACTGAGGTAATATGACTCAATGTTGTGAGACAACCCCTTTAAGTGAGTTTCACAATTACATTTTGCATGGCGTGTCTTTGCCCAGAAAAAAAATGCACCAAAAAACACTGACCCTGCCATTAAGAGTATGCACTTAAAAAATGACCTATAAAATATTGTCCTTATCTTGCTGGTGAGAAACTTTTGTATAGCAGAAGAATCTAAAACTCACTTTAGCTGCTAATGATCTCTACAGATAGTCTCATTTCAATAGTTAGGTAATGGACATAATGGATTATTACTAGGGACCTCAAGCAAGTTATCGTGACATGTGAAAAATAGGGATTTAATTGTTTTTCTGGCACTGCGGAGGTGGGTGGGTTCTTTCACACTAATCAGGTTATTGCAGTTTAATCTTTTACACTCCTTGGACTAGAGCCGGGGGAACCCAAGAATGAAGGTCCATCGAGCATTCTATCTTCACTTTCTACTATCTGGGCCTTACAAAAGCGGATAAGTCAGGAAGAGTTATTTACTAGGGAATTTTAAAAAGTTATACTAAACAGAGAAAACAAGAGAAAAAAAAAATCCCTTATCCGGATCTATTTGCATAGTGCTTGTCAAATATGTGAAAATAAAAATGTTGATGGTAGTGTTTCCCTTTTTTAACGGGTTGTTTAATATAGCAACCAGTGCTGGCAGTCAAGTGTTCATGAGAGGATTGAACAGGTCTGTTACTCATAGCGGACCGGAGATGATGATGGATGCAGCCCTTACAAGACGGGGATAATCTAGTGGAATAGGTAGGACATTGTTATGGACACAAATTGCAAATGTGACTTGTTTTGGCAGATCTTTAAAATGAAAAAGCAGAAAAAAATCCTTGTAGTGAAGGACAACCCCTTTAGAAATCCTAGGCCAACCCTTACCACCAACCACTGGCTTGGATGCTCTCCTTTGATGATAGTACTTGGGTTTGACCATCACCTGTCCAGTGATCATAATTCCCTTGGGCCACAATCAAGCCTGTTTTTGTTATAGATAGAAGAAAGGATTTGGCTGCTAGAGCTACTTAATGCTCGAGTTTCGCCCCCCCCGTTTACACCTCTCGCCCAAGCTCTTTTCACGCCACTTTTTATGTGTTTCTTGCAGTAATGAGTGACAGCGACTGAAACTCCGGGGTACGCTACACGGCTATGTCTTTTGTTTAACATTGGTCCACTATATTGTGGAGCCCTATTATAGCATATCGTAGTTATTTAGGCAGTTGGCATCGGGGTCTTTTCGTTGACGGCACAGGGTCCGTTCTAGTAATAATACCGCAGAGAACCAATGGAGGTCTATTGCAGTTATTCTAAAATTCTCTGTAACACTAATGTGCTGAGATTTTTATTTCTGCCAGCTGAATATAGAGAAAAATGACATGCGGATTGTAGTTTACATTGGTGAAGCTCACTTCCTTTACTTCCGCCACACAATTTAGCACACATTTTACGTTTTGTTAATTACCTTTAATTGTTATAGATCGGGGAAAGCTGCACAGATCAATATGTAAAATCCACTTACATATGTAAATGATAAACTTGATAATATTTGATTCAATTTTATATATTCAATGTTTGACTTGTGTTGTAATGGTTTGCAGAGTGCTGCTGTGTTCATTTTTGTGTATTTGTATTTGCAGCCATTTGACAGGGTAACCTATGCAATTTGCACACCAAATAACAACTATTGAAAAATGTGTACTCATTTACTTGGATATGTTTAAAAAAGTTCCAGCGCCTTGTATCTCGGCTCTGTATACATACAATACAAATATCACTCAGCTATTTTACAGTATTTATGTATATTATTGGATATTAGTATTTTGCATAGCTCCACGTGGTTTGCTGAGTTGATTTTCTATACTTTTAGCCAAAATATGTTAAAAAGAGGATTTTAGCATCAAAATCCGTAAAAAAACGGATTCTGGTGCCAAAATCTGTAAAAAAAAAAAACAAAACAAAAAAAAACCCGTATCTTTGGCATCAGAAGCGAGAACTTAATTAGCGCCAAAATCTGTAAAGAAAAGTATTTTAGTGCCAAAATCCATAAAAAAAGGTATTCTTGCGCCAAAATCTGTAAAAAAAAGTATTTTTGGCGTCAGAACGAGTTTAACTTTATTAGCGCCAAAATAATGTTAAAAAAAGGGTTTTTTAGCACCAAAATCCGACAAAAAATGGATTCTGACGCTAAAATCCATAAACGTATTTTTAGCGAAAAAAATATGAATTGCACAAAAATCGTTAGTGACCAAAGCATGATCATTTTATTACAAAAGGTACAGACAAGGACACATCAGACACCAGTATGCAAATTTGATCAGGTATAACCTTTATTTACACCCATTATAGGTGGGACTTAGGTCTCCTGGGAGGGTTTTCATTGAAAAATCGTGGCAAAAAACGCTGCAAAAACGGCAGAGTTTTTTTTTTTTTTGTACAGGTCCATGTGAGGTTGTATCCACATTGCTACTATTTTTTGTATTGTCTATTAGTAAGTTAAAAATACATAAAAAAAAGAAAGCAACAAATATCTATAGACAATACAAAAATTGTAGCAATGTGGATACAACCTCACATGGACCTGTACAAAAAAAAAAAAAAACTCTGCCGTTTTTGCAGCGTTTTTTGTCTGTACAAACAAAAAAAAATCAATGACTAAAAGTATAGAAAATCAACTCAGCAAACCAAGTGGAGCTATGCAAAATATAAAATCCAATAATCTACATAAATACTGTAAAATAGCTGAATGATATTTTGTATTGATTAAAGTAAAACAGAGCGAGATAACCAGGTCAGGATTTTTAACATACTAAAAAAAAGTATACATATTTTTTCACTAGTTTGGTTATTTGGCGATTATATATTTTCCAACCTAACATATGTTTTTTTTTGGTTTTTTACCTATCAATTTTTTTTGGGGGGCGCTGACATTTTGTCTTTTGGGTTGTCTACCTAATTGACTCAAATTGGTCGTGCATACACTGACCCATGGCTTTTTTTTAATCAAAAGAAGAAAAGTTGTAACCACTCACTCTGTAAAAACCTGTTTGGGAAAACCTAAGGGGTTTTTGACGGGGGGGTTTTTCAGTCTGTTTAACAGACAGTTTTGGACTTTGAAAGCCCCGAAACCGACTGTCAACCATTTCATTAAAGGGTTGTCTCACACATTGATTCACGACCTCATCCGTTTTCTTGTTTCATTTTTAAAAGAGGGGGCGTGTTTTTTTGGGCTTCCAAAGGGCTGAAAAAGAAAAGCCAGTTGAAACTAAGAAACCAGGGGCTGGCAGCCTATACAAGAGGGAAATCTGGGGAAATTTAGGACACTGTTAAGGACACAAATTGCAAAGTGACTTTTTTTTTCAAATCTTTTACAAAAAAAGCAGAAATCCTTGTAGTGAACAACCCCTTTAATTTAAACAAAAATCCATGCAGCATTCACACGCAGGGTTTTTTCCCCAGACGTGTGTTACACCGCCGCTCCCTAAAAATTTAGAACATGTTATTCTTTTGCCCTTTTTTTGGGGGGAACATGAGTGTGAAAGGGGAAAGCTTGAACCCACAAACCTGTGTTTCATTTTGTATTGTACCGTGTGAAATTTTAGACATATTTTTTGGAGGCGGGCCGTTCCTAGCAAAATTGCACTCAGGGCAGTGAAGAAATTTCGCCCCCCCCCCCCCCCCTGTAAAATAATGCGCCAAATGCAACAAGGGGTTTCCCCCCAGATAACTGCCCTCTGTAGCAACTTTCCAACTCCCCCCCGTTTTGGGGGGGGGTCCCCTTTTTGGGGGTCCCCCCCCCCCCCCCCCCGGGGATTGGCATTCCTCCCTCCGCCTGCGGCGGGGGGGGCCCTTTTTAAATTTACCGCGGGCCAAGAGTAGCGCTTTTGCCTACTCTTGCGCCGCGGACCGCTCCTACACTTTTGCAGGGGCCGCAGCGGCCGCTCACCCCCCGCGTTCTCACGTGCGGGGGAAAGGCAGGGGGGATCGCTCCTCCTCCCCCCTCCCCTGAGTCCGCCGTTTTGCGCCGTACATACGGGACGCTCCAGGGGGAAGTGACCCCCGGCTGCAGGGGATGACGGCGGCTCTCTCACTTCCCCCCCTGCGCCGCTAGGAGATCGGCGGGAGGGGCCGCGCTCAGGAGCCGGTAAGGGGGGATTTTATTTTTTTAATTTTTTAACTTTAGGGGCTCTACCTGCAACAAGAGGGAAAAACTACCTGGCAACGAGGGGGCACTCCTGGCAACAGAGGGGCACTACCTGGCAACAAGGGGGGCATCACCGGGCAACACTGGGGGCAACTACCTGGCAACCATGGGGGCATCACCGGGCAAAAAGGGGGGCCTACCGGCAACAAAGGGGGCACAAAAGGGCAACAAGGGGGGAAAACCACCTGGCAACAAGGGCAACACCGGGCAAAAATGGGGGCTCACCTGGCAAAAATGGGGGCAAACCTGGAAAAAAGGGGGGAAACCCCTGCAAAAAAGGGGCACTACCGGGCAACAGGGGGGGCATACCCAAAAAAGGGGCACTCCCGGGCAACAAAGGGGGGACTACCGGGCAACAAAGGGGCACTACCGGGCTAACAGATGGGGGCACACCTCTAAAAAGGGGGGGGACTACCTGGCTAACAGATGGGGCACACCGGGAAACAAGGGGGCACTCCCGGGAAAAACAAGGGGGCACTCCCTCAAAAAGGGGGGGCATCCCTGGCATCAGGGGAAAACATCTCCCTGGCTAAAGACGGGGCACTACCGGCTAACAGATGGGGGCACTACCTCTAACAATGGGGCACTACCTGGCAAACAGATGGGGGAATCCCGGGCTAACAGAGGGGGGGAACTACCTCAACAGATGGGGGAACACCGGCAACAGAGGGGACATCTCCCTGGCTAACAATGGGGGCACACCTGGCAAACAGATGGGGGCACACCTCTAACGATGGGGCACTACCTGAACGAGGGGGCATTACCTGGAAACAATGGGGCACAAACTGAAAACAATGGGGGCACTACCTTTCCCAAAAAAGGGGGACTACCGGGCAACCAAGGGGGCCTACCGGCAACCAAGGGGGGCACTACCTGGCAAAAAAGGGGACCAAACCGGAAAAACCATGGGGGCACTACCGGGGAAACATGGGGGCACTACTGGCTAAAAATGGGGGCCCCTACCGGCAAACAATGGGGGCACCTACCGGGCTAACAATGGGGGCACCACCGGGCTAACAATGGGGGCCCACCTGGCTAACAATGGGGGCACCTACCGGGCTAACAAGGGGCACCTACCGGGCAAAAAAGGGGGGCACTACCGGTAAAAATGGGGGCACCACCTGGCAAACAAAGGGGGGCCCCTCCCGGGCTAACAAAGGGGGCATCTACCTGGCTAAAAATTTGGCTCACCGGCACAAGGAGGCATCTACTTGCTAAAAGGGGGCCTCCCCGGCCTTAAAAGGGGCACTACGGTTGGGGGGGCTACTACCTGCTAAAGGGGCATCTACCGCTTTTTCCCCAAAGCCTTATCAGTTGGGGGAGTGGGTGTGCTTTTTTAAGGGGGGGGCATACCAAAAATGGCTGTCCATGCAAATTTTTGCCGCGGCCGCTAAAGCGCGCCGCCCACTAAAATCTCCTGCTTTTTTTTATTTAAAAGTTCCCCCCCAACTACCTGTACCATTAATACCCAACTTAACCCGACAGAACCCCATACCACGAAATTTTCCCCTGTTGCCTTTAAAACCCCCCGTAACCAATAGAACCCCCCGCCATGATGTTTCCCTTGTAGCCATGATATTCCCCTGTATCAGTTGCCAATGTAGCCATGAAGTTGCCCCTGTAACCATTTCCCTGTACCATGTCCCCCTTTTACTACTCCCTCTGTGCCAGCTGTCCCCCTTGTAGCCCGCTCCCCCTGTAGCCATTGCCTCGTACCAGCGCCCCCTTTTGCCTGCTAGTTGCCCCTTAGCCCCGTGACCCCTGTAGCCCGTTTTCCCCTGTAGCCAGCTGCCCCCCGTAGCCATCTGCCCCCTGTATTAACGATAATAAAAAAATCACTTTTCCTTTTTCCCGGATCCCTGCGCGGCTGCAGGGCCCGGGATTTTGGTTCAGGAAGCGGTGTGACCTCACCCGCTTACACCCCTCCCGGGGCTCCGGGGCGGAACCCAGCTGGCGCACAGGGGGCATGGGGAAAAACCGGGGCCCCCCCGCGGCCCTCAAGTGATGATCGGCCGACTGACGCTGATACAAACAGGGAAGGAGGCAGAGGGAAACGATCCGCCGCTCCTCCCTGTTCGCAGCTACTAAGTGTTCAGCTGCTGGTTTTTGACCGCACGGCGTTTTACAACGCATGCAAGTCCAGGAAACGCGGGGGGCGAGGGGGGCCGCGCCCCCCCCCCGGGGGAGTGGGGCCTCGGCGCCCCCGGGGAATCGCCGCCTCGCCCCCCCTAGAATTTGGCCCTGTTTGGAGGACTGATCACTATAAATGCTTGTTACAATAGCTCTTACAAGTTAATTTACTTTAGCAAATCCACCATAAAATTTTTTAAAAATCCACCGAGGTGCTGAGGTTTAAACGCGCATCACTTGGGATAGAGCCCATCAGGGTATTCACATGGGGTTTGGGCCCATGTTAGCACTGTACTGGGCGCACCGCTATAAAACCCCGGGTGTTTTTAGAAGTTTTGCTTCTGTTGGCCCTCATTCACTTTCACCAAAGTCGTGTCGGAATACGGGGTCATCAAAGACCCCGAGTGCCCGATTTTTCCGTAATTTCGGCCGTACATCAGGCTATTGCAGCGCAAAATTCCCTGAATAGGTACAATTCGCCTGACACAAACCCCCCACAGGGTTTCTGCAAAAACCACAAAAACAATGAGCAAGCATGAATCAAAAAACATCCCCATGTACTAAACCCTTTTAGTCTCCCGTAAGGTCGCTGGACCTGATATCACACCAGCAAATGCCTAGACCACGGGAAAATGCGCAAGAGATTGTGGGAAACTTTAAAAGAAAAGGGTTTATTTTAGACCTGCATACTGGAGATAATTTCCCGACTTTTAAATTTCCTCATTCTAATAACGGGATGACAGAACAGTGCAAGCCGGGACTGCCAGCAGTACTTACCCCCTTAAAAATGCCCGGGGCCGGACCTAGGATTTGATTGTGACAGTGCACCTCAGACGCTTTTTTACCAATTTCACCAATCACTAAACTTTTTTTCCCAAATTAAAAAACCAAGTAAAAGAATACATTAATTTTCACAAAACAACACTTGTAACACAATCTTGCAGACATCTCAAGGGTGGAAGAAAATAGACACAGGCTACACAGAGGCGTAACTTCAAGCTCTTGGGCCCTAGTGCAAAAAGTGAGATGGGGGCCCCCAGCGGCCATGTGCCACTTACAATACTGGTGTCTCCTTCTGTGGCAAGTGGGCTATTGGACCCCTTAGGCTGCAGGGCCCGGTAGCGACCGCTACCGCTGCACACTCTATAGCTACGCCCCTGCAGGCTACGTCTACACAGCACAGGAATACTGACGGAGGATTCAGTATTAAGAAACTGCCAAGAATCCGACGATACATTGTGTTGCATACACAGCAATGAAAAACCCGTGCTGTAGCCTCTCTCTATCTCTTTTTCTCTCCCTCTCTCTTTCCTTTCTCTTTCTTTTTCTTTCCTTCTCTTTCTTTTTCTCTTTCCTGCTCTTTTTCTCTTTCCTTCTCTTTTCTCTTTCATTCTCTTTCTCCTTCTCTTTCCTCTTTCATTCTCTTTCTCCTTCTCTTTTTTTTCTCCTTCTTTCTCTTTCTTCTCTTTCTTCTCTTTCTTTTCTCTTTTCTTCTCTTTCTTCTCTTTCTTCTCTTTCTTTTTCTCTTTTCTTCTCTCTCTCTTTTTTCTTTTCTTCTCTCTCTCTTTTTCTCTTTTCTTCTCTCTCTCTTTTTCTCTTTTCTTCTCTCTCTCTTTTTCTCTTTTCTTCTCTCTCTCTTTTCTCTCTTCTTCTCTCTCTCTTTTTCTCTTTTCTTCTCTCTCTCTTTTTCTCTTTTCTTCGCTCTCTCTTTTTCTCTTTTCTTCGCTCTCTCTTTTTCTCTTTTCTTCTCTCTCTCTTTTTCTCTTTCTTCTCTCTCTCTTTTTCTCTTTTCCTCTCTCTCTCTTTTCTCTTCTCTCTCCTTTTTCTCTTTTCTTCTCTCTCTCTTTTTCTCTTTTCTTCTTTCTTTTTCTCTTTTCTTCTTTCTTTTTCTCTTTTCTTCTTTCTTTTTCTCTTTTCTTCTCTTTCTTTTTCTCTTTTCTTCTCTCTTTTTCTCTTTTCTTCTCTCTCTTTTTCTCTTTTCTTCTCTCTCTCTTTTTCTCTTTTCTTCTCTCTCTCTTTTTCTCTTCTCTCTCTCTTTTTCTCTTTTCTTCTCTCTCTCTTTTTCTCTTTTCTTCTCTCTCTCTTTTTCTCTTTTCTTCTCTCTCTCTTTTTCTCTTTCTTCTCTCTCTCTTT
This sequence comes from Phyllomedusa bahiana, assembly GCA_025379985.1. Classification (NCBI taxonomy): domain Eukaryota; kingdom Metazoa; phylum Chordata; class Amphibia; order Anura; family Hylidae; genus Phyllomedusa; species Phyllomedusa bahiana. The sequence continues at coordinate 14,812 of JAODAL010037900.1, read as the reverse complement.
TTCTCTTTTCTTCTCTCTCTCTTTTTCTCTTTTTTCTTCTCTCTCTCTTTTTCTCTTTTTTCTTCTCTCTCTCTTTTTCTCTTTTTCCTTCTTTCTCTCTCACTTCTTCTTTGTTGTTCTCTTCCTTTGTCTTTCTTTTTGTCTTTCTTTCTCTCTTTCTATATATTTTCTATACAGCACAGATCTTTTTTTTACCGGTGGAATATGCACCATATTACCATATTGTATACTCCGCCAGATTCCGCATGGATTTGCCATTGAATATACGAGGTCGAAACAAATCTGAAAACAGACCGCGGCTTTTATGCAAATCTGCACCAAAAACCACGGTCCTGCAACGTCAAAGTACCGTCAGATTTTGGACGCCATTTTGCCATATGCTGTGTGCACAATGCCGAAGCAGCCATTCTTTAAACACGAGTTTGCTCCAAATACAGCCAGATTGTATTTATTTTAAAAGATCTTTGATCTAAAGATATATTTTTGAAAAGGGGAATGAAATAAGTCACAAGACCTTTCTACATTCAGTTCCTTGACCTAAAGTCTAGTGAGATATTTTAATCTGTGATTTACTGTATATACATCAATGGTATAACTGCAAGGCAAGTAGACAAAGAAGTTTGTGTTTAAGAGTTTAGATTCGTTTTTTATACCTTTAGTTCATCAGCAAGTTTTTTTCAAATATGAATCTGATTGGCCAGTGAAATTAAGTCAGCTCCGTAAGATTTCTGATATTTCATTGGTCGGGGGAGGGGGGTGTACCCAGGTCTTTGGTATTCCGAGGGTCACATCCCAGGGAGAAGTCATCAAGCCCACACCAATGGTTCTGTCTGGTGTCTCTTCCTCAGCTGGGTGGGGCCCGGTCAGTAAAAGGGTAAATGTTTCCTTTCTCTTGAGGGGGGGCAGGGGGAGAGGGGAAATGTCCACTGATCAGTAATTGAATTCCACAGGTAACACCATGGGCCACATGTATGAAAACTGTCTAGGTCTAAAACTCCCTTTGTTGCCCATAGCAACTAATCAGAGCCCATAGCAACCAATCAGAGCGCCCCTCTCATTTTTTCAGACCACTATATGAAATGAAAGGGGCGCTCCGATTGGTTGCTCTGAGCTCTGATTGGTTGCTATGGGCAACAAAGTGAGTTTTAGACTTAGACAGTTTTCATACATGTGGCCCCTAAAGTTTTGCAGACAGAAATGAAGCACTCAAGTATCAACATAAACCCATAAGACATGCTACAAGTAAACATGCTACACCCAAGTGAAGCCCCATTCACGCCATGTTTTTGGCCTCTGTGGGGATACCTTAGTAAAGGTATCCTGCCATTCACCCCGCAGAGCTATAGGGGCCTATAGTCTCCTTGGACTACATTTGGCACATACACAATTGAAAAATAGAGCAGACACCACAGTGTGGAAGATGAAGCTTTTGTGTCCAGCATCTAGGGCCACAGGTATGAAATCTGTCCTTGTCAAAAACTCAATTTTTTGCCCATAACAAACAATCAGAGATCATAGCGAACAATCGGGGCGCCTATAGTGCTCTGGAAAAATGAAAGGGGCACTCTGGTTGCTATGGGCTCTGATTGGTTGCTATGGGCAACAAAGTGAATTTTGGACCTAGACAGTTTTCATACATGTGGTCCATGGGGTCTACCAATGCAGTCTCTATAAACCCATACTGTCTGCTGGGGTACAACTCAGGATATCCAATTGGAGGCCAAAGACATGATGTGAATGGGGCCAAAAGAACAGTCCTTATGTATTATGGGTTTAGGATGGAGATCTCGTTCAAGATTTTGTTACTTCCGCTGTTCTGTTTATTTCTTTAGAGAGCTGCTAGTGAGGAATTAGTAAAAGTTATGTTGTATTATTCTGATGATGTGACTTGTGTATAATCTATTTGATATTAGTCGGTATTTATTACTGTGACCTTTATTGCAGACAGATTATCCTGAAATTATATGTATATAGTTTCCAATTTGTAGTTACTCCTAATACGAAAGTAAGTCTCTCGTTAGACAGAAGATACATGGTATTAGCAGAATAGCAGAGGCCACTGAGTACAGTGTAATTTATGTGCACTCTGTGTAGGCATCTGGATCTGGCTCACATGTTTTTCCAAACGGCTTTGGGCCCCCTCAAGCCCTGCAGACCTCTGGGGCCAAAATAACTGATTACACAAATTTTTGTCACGGTGGGTTTAAAAAAACATGGGGGGAAAATACCACAGAACAAAAAATATATCACTCCAAACCAGGCATCCCCCGGTACAAAAACTCTTTTTTGCACAGAAAACTCCTTCTGGATGAAGTTTCAACACTTATCTACACAGCATAGGACAAAAAACCATCAAAACCAAATCCTTTTTAAGCAGTTTTTAGTTCAAAGCAGCTGTGTTTTTTGGGGGTTTTTTAATTTTTTTTTGCAAAAAAAGCTATAATCAGCTCACATATATATTTAAAGGGTCCCTTTTGTTTTTTGGGCCCGCACGGAGATTTCCAATCACCTCCCCCTTGGAACAGCAACTGCAGAGACTTCAACGATATACCCACTTATAGACTCCAGGAATTAAAAATGCTGATCACAGTTTTTTTTTCTTAAAAAAATTTTCCATATTTTTTAAAAGTCCATTAAAACTGGCAATGTAAGGCTAGGGGTTGGGGTACAAAACCCCTAAGAAAACCAGCAGACGCGTTTCGACTTCTTGCATCTTAGTCATTTTCAGTTTTTTGGGCATTTTTTAAATGTATGCAAAATTCATTACCTTGAAAAAACCCCTGGCAGTTTTTTCAGTAAATGGGGCTGGGACTGGCCCACAGGCAATAGGGCCAACCCCGCCGGGGGGCCCCTGAGCATGGAAACCGGGATTTGGGTTTTTTAACTGCATATACATCCTCAGAAGAGGCAAAAAACCATAAAAAGAGAGGCAAAAAGCTAGAGGCAGAGTATAGGACACAGCCCCCATTGGACAAACCATCAGTAGATTTGGCTTCCAGTACCATCTCTATGCGGATGACACCCAATTATACACCTCCTCCCGTGACATCACTCCAGCCTTTCACAAAACACCAGTGACTGTCTTTCCCCTGTCTCTACATCATGTCCTCTCTCCATCTGAAACTACACTCACCGGCCCCTTTTAGGTACAACCAGGTAGTAAAGGGGTTGGGCCCCCTTTTCCTTCGAACTGCCCAATTTTTTCGTGGGATAGATTCCCCAAGGTTTGCAAAATGCTCAAATTTGGGAAACCCGGGGCCCAAAGAGGGGCCAAAAAAAATTCCCCACACCATACACCACCCACCACCAGCCTGAACCGTTGATACAAGGCAGGATGGATCCATGCTTTCATGTTGTTGACGCCAAATTCTGACCCTCCCCAATCCGAATGTCGCAGCAGAAATCGAGACTCACAACCAGGCAACGTTTTTCCAATCTTCTACTGTCCAATTTCGATGAGCTTGGGAAAAATTGGAGCCCAGTTTCCTGTTCTTAGCTGAAAGGAGTGGCACCCGGTGTGGTCTTCTGCTGCTTACCCAAAGTTCGCCGACTGTGCGTTCAGAATGCTCTTCTGCCTACCTTGGTTGTAACGGGTGGCTATTTGAGTCACTGTTGCCTTTCTATCAGCTTGAACCAGTCTGCCAATTCCCCTTTTGACCTCTGGCATCAACAAGGCATTTCCGCCCACAGGACGCCGCTCACGGGAAATTTTTTTTTCTTTTTCGGACCATTCTCTGTAAACCCTAGAGATGGTTGTGCGTGAAAATCCCGGGAGATCAGCCGTATCTGAAATACTCAGAACCAGCCCTTCTGGCACCAACAACCATGCCACGTTCAAAGCACTCAAATCACCTTTTCTTCCCCATACTGATGCTGGGTTTTGAACTGCAGGAGATTGCCCTTGACCATGTCTACATGCCAAAAATGCACTGATTTTGGCCGCCATGTGATTGGCTGATTAGAAATTAAGTGTTAACGAGCAGTTGGACAGGTGTACCTAATAAAGTGGCCGGTGAGTGTAAACCTCACTAAAAACTGAACTTCTTGTCTTTCCGCCATCTACTAACCAACCCCCCCTGCTATTTTCTGTTTCTGTATGTGGTACCAACCATTTCTCCTAGGCAGCAGGCCCGCTGTCTAGGGGTTTTATTTGATTCTGATCTAAACCTTCTCCCCATTATCCAATCCCTTGCCCGCTCCTGTCACCCTGCACCTCAAGAACATCTCCAAAATCCGTCCATTTCTCACTGTGGAAACGACCAAACTCTCATTACTGCTCTTATTTTTTCTCGTCTTGACTACTGCAAACTCCTTGCTTATCGGTCTCCCCTCTCTGCAAACTCTCTCCCCCTCTCCAATCTGTCCAAATGCAGCAGCCAGGCTTGTCTTTCTCTCCAGCCGCTATACTGATGCCTCTACCCTGTGTCAGTCACTGCACTGGTTTTCCCATCCAGTACAGGATACAGTATAAACTCAGCACTCACACCCATAAAGCACTCCACAGCGCTGCTCCTCCCTACATCTCCTTCCCTATCTCTGTCCTACCGCCGCTACCCGTGCCTCCGCTCTGCTAGATGATATCAGACTAACATCCTCAATCATCCAAACCCCCATGCCCGCCAACAAGAATTACACAGTTCGGCACCATTCTCATGGATATGCTACCGCGGGCGATCATTTCACATTCACAACCTCACATTTTAAGATGGGCCTGAAAATACATCTTCCGGTCTGGCCCACCAAATCCCGTAACTGTCTATCACACACATCTGTCACTCCTGCACTTTGGCACTCACAGGCACTTATCTGTATAAAATGTACAGTACACATGAGGTGGCAGGATCATCCAATTTCATGTAAACCACCCCCTATTTATGAAAAATGGCCGACCATTGTAAACATGCACTTCTTAACCGTATGTTTCACCCATACACCCGAATAGATTGTAAGCTCTCACGACAGGGCCCTCACACCTTGTGTCTCATTTGTTAAGTACCTTTTAATGTGTAATGACTGTATGTTTACCCTTGAAATTTGTTAAAGTGCTGCGAATATGTTGGCGCTATAGAAATAAAGATTATTATTATAATTATTATTATTATTATCTGTGGCGAAGGGTTAATTTATCCATTTTTTTGGTGGAATTATGTGTTAAATCCAGTGTGTGTATTTCTGCCATACACGCCTGAAATCCATCAAGTGCGATATCCCCACAGAGTGAAATCTGTGGCCAAGAGATAATTTATCCCCTTTTTGTGGTGAACTCTGTGTGAAATTCAGTGTTTGTAACTACATTAAACAGAGTTATGTTTTTTGTTATTTAACATAATTTTCCAATTCAAATTTCAAATACATTTACAGAATTGGGGCACAAAGGAACAAGGCAGCAATCAGCCAAAAACACACAAAAATAATAAGTCAGCATCGGAATAAAAAAGCAAATTAATAACAGGAAGAGATATCAGTCACAAAATAATCACTATATAACCTACATATAGACAATAGAATCAACACAATTATGAGGTAAAGCTGAGACTGGCAAATCATAGAACACTAGCCCAAACCGGGAAAGAAAATTAAAAACAAAACCAAAATAAACCATAAACTATAACCTGGCACTTAGGCCATATTAAAACCATACATTCCAACTCTCCCGTTTTTGGTGGGGGGTCCCGCTATATGGGGTCCCCTTCCCAGCCCTCCCGGGGATTTGCATTCCTCCCACCCCAGCTGGCGGCGGGGGTTCTTTAAATGGCCGAAGCTACAGAGTAGTTCTAGTGCGCTACTACTGGCTCCGCCGGGCCGCTCCTAGAAGGGCGGGTGAAGCGGCCCGCTGCGCCCCGCTTCCACCCCCCGGTATCTCGCTTTTCAGGGAGGAGGCAGTAGGGATTGCTCCCTCCTCCCTCCTCCCCCTGTATGTCCCGGCGCCGGTTTGTGCGCCACACATACAGGTCAGCGGCGCAGGGGAATGATTAGGGCGCGGCTGCAGGGAGTGACGCGCGGCTGCTCTCACTTCCCCCTGCCCGCTGATGAGTATCGTCCGGAGACGGCCTGGGTGTCTGCATGGAGCCTGGTGAGGTAAGTGGATTTTATATTTATTTTTATAGCTAAATGGGTGGTTTCGCCTGGCACCAATTGGGGCACTACCTGGCAACAGAGGTGGACAATCTACCTGGCACCAGAAGGGGAGATCTACCTGGCAACAGATGGGCCACTACCTGGCAACAATGGGTCACTACCTGGCAACAGATTGGGACAATCGACCTAGCAACAGAGGGGCACTACCTGGCAACAATGGGGGCACAACCATGCAACAATGGGGACACTACCTGGCAACAAAGGGGACATCTACCTGGGCAACAGATGGGACCATCTACCTAGCAACAGAGGGGACATCTTACATGGCAACAGAGGGGACATCTACCTGCAACAAGGGGCACTACCTGCAACAGAGGGGGCACACCTGCGCAACAATGGGGGCACTACCTGGCAACAAGAGGGGCACTACCTGCAACAGAGGGGACATCTACCGGCAAACAGAGGGGCACTACCAGGCAACAGAGGGGACTCTACCTGGGCAACAGAGGGCACTACCGTGGCAACAGAGGGGGCATCTACCTGGCAACAATGGGGGCCACGTACCTGGCAACAATGGGGCATCTACCTGGCACATTGGGGCACTACCTGGCAACAGAGGGCATCTACCTGCAACAGAGGGGACATCTACCTGGCAACCGAGGGGGGCACTACCAGGCAACATAGGGGTCACTACCTGGCAAAACAGAGGGGGCACTACCTACAACATAGGCAGCATCTACCTGGTCAACAGAGGGGGCACTACCGTGGCAACAAGAGGGCATCTACCTGGCAACAATAGGGGCACTACCTGGCAACAGAGGGGACACTACCAGGCAACAATGGGGGCACCTACCTGGCTAACAAAGGGGTCAGCTACCTGCTAACAGAGGGGGGCACCTACCTGGGCTAACAAGTGGGCACCTACCTGCTACAGAGGGGGCATCCTACTTGGCTACAAGGTGGGCATCTACCTGCCTGTAAGTGGGCACTACCTCATTATGGGGGGTTACTACCTAGGCTATAAGGGCATCTACCTGGCTTTCTGTCCAAAGCCTTTATGCAGTTAGGTGGAGGTTGGTGAGGCTTTTATTGAATGTGGCGTGGCATACCGGCAAGATGGGCGTGTCCATGCAAATTTTTGCCACGGCGCGCGTAGCCCACTCCTGCTTTTTCATTTTCAAAAGTTGGCAACTATGATTAAAACACTAAATCGGTTTACCCAGGGCGGGGGTTACTAAAGGGAGTGGGCTGCTCTGGAATCAGAGTTGCGGTATGCTATATGATACATTGAGGGCTACTGTTCCTTGACCGAAGGTAGGTTGGGAAATAATTGGGAATCACATTCGTGGGAAAAGGCAGATCTCACAGCCAGGTAGATGAAAATGAGTCAAGTCAAGTGGGTGGATTTCCAATTTCCAATTGACCCAGTTGACCCGCTACACAGGAAGTAAGATACCAGGACGTGTAAACAAAAGGCTTCATGACTTCCCTTATCTCATCAGAGGTGTAGAAGGTTTTTAGTTGGCATGGCTTGGGAGCAGACCAGGGGCCCTCAACTGTCCTCAACCCCCCTCTGTCCCGTTCAGTTCCCTCAGTCATGGAACTACTATGTGCTGTGGCCTCTGTGCCACTATACAGCGAGGATGAACTACTTGAGGAGACAGTATGAGTAGCTACTGGCAACAAAGAGGTAAGCAGACCCATATCCACTGCTATTTTGCAGTGGTGGTAAGTAGAGATCATGGAGAAGTGCATGGGAGGTATATGTTGTGAGCGGTCAGGCTCTGTACACCTAACGGGCGCTAGGGGGGGGGGGGGGTTGAGGAGACAGCAGTGACGAAAAACTACTAATAGATGACGATGTAGCTTATCGCGCTGGGAGCTGGGTGAAGCAGGGCTTTCATCATCCTCACGGAGAAGTGGCGAGCAGCTTGCTTGATCAGGCAGCGTCGCAGCCATGCAAGTCGGAAGTATGCCTCTGCAAAGGGAGCTGTCTGTCTTTCCCATCATCTACTGGTCCAGATACTCCTGCTCCCCGCCACTCATTGAGCCAGCCGTCGTTCGCCGAGGCCATTGCCAAGATACAACAGTATTCGTCTAGTAGAGATGGGTGAATCGATTCTAACGAAGTGGAATTCGTTTAGAATTTCAGGAAACCGTTGAATTCAGTAAACGAAGTCAAAATTGGGGTGATCGCGGGAACGAGCGTTTTTTTGAAATGATAACAGCCTGCGAGCACATGGCGTTACAATGGTGGCAAAGAAGTCTGGGAGGAAGAAAGGAGCAACCTAAATGACATGTCAGAGGATAACCAATCAGAGACCGGCGGGATTCATGACATCACGCCGGCCATTAATAAGTCGTGCGCGACCTGGAAGTTCCCACACTGCTCTCACTGTGGCTTTGAAGCTGCTGCCAGCGAGATCTCACACTAAAGAACTAACTTTAAACAGTGATTTTTTCGGGGGGGGGGTGGTCACAGCTTGTCCAGAGACTGCTTCCTCCTTACATTTGATTTTTGTGGGTATTGAATTGAAGTCCAGTGTGCTTCCATTCCAGCAGCATATACATTTTAATTGCTATCTGCTTTAGTTCCATGAGCACATTGAATATTCCAATGGTTTTCAAAGCCTGTTGCTGTTGTATTATCAGTTAAAGAAACAGCATTTTATAAACCAAATACCACTTAAATTTGGCTGCTCATTTCTTTTTGGCAATTTAGGATCCAGGGGTAAATTAAGTTTTTTTCTGCTGTTTGTCACTAAAAAAATGTGTTTTTCAACCGCCAAAGACGAAATTTATGCCTGGTAGCATAATTCATATCCGAAGGTTAATTTTTTTCTGCTATGTGCTCAGTAAAAGCACTTCGTTGTAACACGCTACATAGCTGTCAATTTTTGGCACCTCATTTCATTTGCGCAATTTAGATCCAAGGGTTAAGTAAGCGTTTTTCTGCTGTTGTGCTCTGTAAAATTCACGCCATTTTAACACGCTACAAAGCTGTTAATTTTTGCAGCACATTAATTTTGCTCAATTTACATCCAAGGATTAAACTAAATATTTTTCTGCAGTTTGTAGTCCAGTAAAAGAAACGTTGTTTTTTCAACGCCAAAGAAGACATTTTGGCTGTACCATAATTCATATCTGAAGGTTAATTAAGCGTTTTTCTGCTGTTGTGCTCCGTATACACGCCATTTTAACACGCTACAAAGCTGGTAATTTTTGACAGCACATTTCTTTTGCTCAATTTACATCCAAGGATTAACTAAGTATTTTTCTGCAGTTGTAGTCAGTAAAAGAAACATTGTTTTTCAATGCCAAAGAAGAAATTTTGGCTGTAGCATAATTCATATCCGAAGGTTAATTAAGCGTTTTTCTGCTGTTGTGCTCCGTAAAATACAAGTCTTTTTAACACACTACAAAGCTGGTAATTTTTGGCAGCACATTTCTTTTGCGCAATTTACATCCAAGGGTTAATTCAGTGTTTTTTGTCTGCTGTTGTGGTCACTAAAAGAAATGGTGTTTTTCAACGCCAAAGAAGACATTTTGGCTGTAGCATAATTCATATCCAAAGGTTAATTAAGCAATTTTCTGCTGTTGTGCTCCATAAAATACATGCCGTTTTAACACGCTACAAAGCTGGTAATTTTTGGCAGCACATTTCTTTTGCGCAATTTACATCCAAGAGTTAACTAAGTATTTTTCTGCAGTTGTAGTTAGTAAAAGAAATGTTGTTTTTCAACTCCAAAGAAGAAATTTTGGCTGTAGCAAAATTCATATCCGAAGGTTAATTAAGCATTTTTCTGCTGTTGTGCTCTGTAAAATACATGCCGTTTTAACACGCTACAATGCTGGTAAGTTAAAAGAGGCGCAGTTATTTGGACCAATGGGAGAGCGAGCAACGCTCCTATGGGTTTTCTAATGCAATCTGGAATAAAACTGTTCATGGCCAAAATCAAATGATAAGACTACAGAAGTTGTCCCGATGTGTATATAAAATGAATAATAATATGGGGGTAACGAAAAAAAATATTAAAACAATAAAATCAGGTTTATTTCTTTATTTTCGTTACACTCATACTATTGATCCTTGGCTAACGAAAATAAAGAAATAAACCTGATTTCATTGAATTAATATTTTTTGATATTTACCCCATATTATTATTCATTTTATATACACATCGGGACAACTAAGGCTTTTTTGATGACACATTCCCTTTAATCACTTAGGTCACCATCTTCTGCACCTGCTCCAGCTCATCTGTGTTCTTCTAATGCAGTAAAAATTCATCCCAAAAACCCTGTAAAACAAAATTCCATGTATGGCCTCACTTGTGATTTGTAATGGGACAAAACTATGTTTATGTCTCTTTTGATAAAAGCCATTTTTTTAAATTTGCCTTCATCGCAGCTGCCCGGGCATTAATCACAAAAGTTAAAAACTTTTGCCCCATGATATCTCCTTTTTTTTTCAGTGGAAAAACTTTTAACGTTTTTTAAAACTTTTTATTTAAAATGATTGTTTCCTAAACCCAATGAAATGACTCCTTAAAATATAAACCCAGTACACTTAAGTTGCTTTTACTCCACCAAAGTCTACAACTTTATCAAATCCCTCTGTAATCCTACCTTATTCTTCTATGTTAATTACCTTATAGCTTTATATCATCTGCAAATATTGAAAATTTTATTTATGTAAGCCCTTTTTTTAAATTATTATTTTTTTTTTAAATTTTTTAAAAGCGTTTTTAAATTGCAGGGCGCTGTACATTCGGGGCAATTTAAACAAACAAACAAATGTTTAAAACAAAAAACAATGGGACGAAAAAGGGACAAGTAACTGATACGAAGGAAAGACCCCCCTGCCCGTGAGGGTTTTACAATCTAGAAGGAGGGGGGGAGAGGCAGAAGGTGTGGGGGCATGTTTGGGGGCGGGGGTGTACTGGGGTTGGGGTTTTAGGTAGGTTATGGGCTATCCTAAAGAGAGGGGTTTTCGGGTTGCTTTTGAAATTTGGGTTAAATTTGGGGAGAGTCTGAGGGTTTTGGGGTTTAAGGATTTCCCCAGAGAATGGGTTTAAGCACGAGTGAAGTCTTTGGGGACGGTTTGGGGAGGAAACCCGATGAGAGGGGAGCAGAGGAAAAAGGGCCTGTTACAGCGGGGATTGCGTGAGGGGGGGGTATTTTGGAATTGGGGCAGATATGTTGGGGGGAGAGAGGGTTTTGGAGAGAACCTTTAGGTCAGGGTTTAGTAACTTTAAATGAATTTGCTGAAGGGCCCGTGGGAAAGGGGGTTTACAGAGGGGAGGGCATGGAGTAGGGGAAGAGGGGGAAAAAAGACGGGCAGCAAGGTTTTAGGATGGTTTTTTGGGGGGGAAACAGAGTGCGGATTTTCATTTCCCCAGAGAAGGAATGTTTCAGAGATAGGGAGGAGAAGACGAGGGGGTGGGAAAAGAAATTTTGGATTTTCAGAGTTGAGGGAATTGGGGGGATGCGTGAAAATTTTTCAGGTGGTGGCGGCAGGGAGAGGGGAGGGCTTGGATTGGGGTTTTTTTGAAGGATAAAGAAGTCAAAAAGGTTTTCCCAAGGGAGCGGACTTGTGGAGCTGGGTTTAAAGGGGTAAACCATTTAAAAGTGAAAAGAGAAAAGGTGGGGGGTGGAGGTTTGGGGTTTTGGGGGAAAGAAGAAGAGTTCGGTTTTATCCACGTTTAGTTTTTAAAAGACGGGGGGGGGGAAAAAAGGAGGGAAAAGGACGATAGGGATTCCGGGATCTGGGGGAGAAGAGCGTTAAAAATCAGACCGGGGAATAAAAGCTGGGTGTGGGCCCTTTTACAGGTTGGGAGTAAAACCATTTTTGGGGGGCTATGGGCTTACCCAGGGCCCAAAAGGGGTAGATAGATAAGAGTAGTGGGCCCCGGACTGACCCCTTTTTTGGGCCCAACAAGACGGGCAAGAGGGGGAAAGGGGGTCAAGGGGTGGGGAAAACTGAATGCCGTTCCGAAAAAGGGAAAAAAGAGATCCAGGGGAGGGGCCAAGTTAATTGCCCGGGGGGAGAGGATTTTTAGCAGGAATGGGGTGGTCGACATGTCAAAGGGGAGGACAGGTTTTAGGGGGGAAAGCCCCAGAATATTGGGGTGAAGGGTTTAGCAGAACTAGGTTTGTTTGGGGGACCTTTGGTTAAGGGGGAATTTTTAGTGGGGTGGGTTTGGGCAAAACCTGATTGGATGGGTCCAGGAGAGAGTTTTTGGGGGAGAGGGGAGGACAGTTTTAAGATAACATGCTGTTTCCCGGGAGTTTGGATGCAAAAGGAACAATGAGATGGGACAATATTTGGACATTGAAAGAGGGGGCGAGAGATGGTTTCTTTAAAAAATGGGTTGGGTTTTTTTGCAAAAGTTTAAATTTAGGAAGGGAAAATGCCAGAGGTTTAAAGAAAGATTAAAAGGTGGGGGGAGGGGTAGGAAGATAAAAGTGCCCGAGGTTTTGGGATAGGTAGGATGGCAGTGGGGGCAAGGGTTTCAGGTAGGAGGTTGGAAATTGGGCACTAGGGGAGGAAAATTTTTTGGTACTTTGGGGGAAACAGGATAAAGAAAGTGTTCACTGGGGAAATGGGGTTTTAGGGTAACGGTGGGAGGGGGGCCCATGGGGGAGGTATAAGGTGGGTAGGGCTCTGTGGGGTGAAGCTTTCTCCTGATGAGGATGATCCCTTTTTTCGGAACTGAGGGCAAAATCGTCCGCCGAAAGGAAGGGTATTTTGGGGGGGGAAGTCCTGGGGGGCGGGAAAGGAAAAATTTTTAAGGTGTTTGGGAAAAAATTCTGGGGGTTGTGAACAAGGGGGATATGTTTTGGGGGTAAAAATAATCCTGTTTGGGAGTTTGGGGGTGCAAAACTTTAAAAGGTGTAAACCGATTGTTTTGGATAGGTAAAGTCGTCGGGGGGCGGCTTTTCTTTCCCGCCGGGTTCAGCAATTCTGGGAAAACTCGCCTCAGTTTTTTAGTGGAGGGTGTGTGCCCCGGGTTTTTTTGATTTTTGCGGGTTTCTTTTTATTTGAAAGGAGTTACTGAGCAAGGGGGGTGGTAATTTTTTTTTGTTTTTAGAAAGCAGTTTCTTTTTTCTGGGGTTTTCAAGTGAGGAGATGGGAGAAAAAAGGTGCACGAGATTCCCGGGGAGAAATGAGGGTTTTAAAGGTTTTTTTAAGTTCCTGCCCGGGGGGTACTAAAGTGAGACAGGAGGAGCAGGGGGAGTGGAATGGTGGAGAAGGTAAACAGGTTGTTGGGCAATATGGGGTGAGGGGAGTTTGAGATGTCAGGGGGGAAGGGGGGGGTGAAGATGAGGGCCAGCGTGTGTCTGTCTGTTTTGGGTGGCTCCAAGGTTTTCCCCTGTGAGAGGCCAAAGGAAAACAGAGTTTAAAGGGTTTGTTGGGAGCAGAGAGGGGGCATCCAAATTTGGGGGTTAAAAATCTCCCATGACCCAAAAGTGGGGGGTGTCAGTGGGAAAAAAGTTTTAGAAACCAGAAAGAAAAGTGGGCAAGGAAGGTAATTGGGAGGGCCTGGGGGGCGTTAAAGGTTTTGGGGGGGGAATAGATGCGGACAGAGTGCACCTCAAAGGGAGGGGGGTAAGGGGGAAGGTTGAGGTGAATGGGGGCAAAGGAGTAGGGGTCAGACAGGAAAGGGCCCAAAACCCTCCTCCATGCTTTTTTCCCGGGGGGGGAGGGATGGGGAAAGGGTTTAAAACCGCCAAAATAGAGCGCAAACAGGGAGACTGTGTCAGAAAGGGGGTCAGTCCCGGTTTTTTGTTAGACCAAGGGGAAAAAGTAATTTGGTGGGGAGATGAAAAGGTCAATGTATTTTAGGGGAGATTGTTAAAATACCCGACCGTTTGGGGGGCCCCGAGAGCTTTTCCCGGGAGAGAGAGAGAGTGAGCTGGGACAAAAGGGAAAGTGTTTTTTGGTTGAAGTGGTTAACAGAGTTTGTGGAGTTAAAAAGTGTTTTGGGAAACTAGAGGGCAATAGTGGGGGTTTTTCTGGGGGGGAGGGGGCTTTGGGTTTGGAGATTTAATCTTTCCCGCAGCCCGGGGCAGCAGAGAGAGGTGAGCAGGTTGGGGGTTTTAAAGGGTTTGACTGTAGTTTCTTTTTGGGGGGTTTTGGGGCGGAGGGGGATTGATAGTGGGAAAGAGGTTGGTGGCAGCAGTCAGATAGAGGGAAAAGCAGGGGAGATTAAACTCTTAAGCCAGCAAAGGGATTGGGGATAAATTATTATTATTATTATCATTTATTTTGGGAGCGCCCTTTATTCCCCGGGCGCTGTACATTTCAGGCGGGGACATAAATAACAAAGGGCAAAATTACAAAGTACAATAAGTGTAAAAAACGGTACAGAGGGAAGAGGTCCCTGGGCCCCCGGGGGGCTTACATCCCACAGGGAAGGGGAAGAACAGAAGGGGAGGGGGGGACATGTTTTTTGGGGGGGGGAGTGCAAAAACGGTTTGTGTTTTGGGTTTTAGGGAATCCTGAAGAGGGAGGTTTTTTAGGTTACGTTTTAAGCCCCGGGGGAGAGGGGGGGAGGGCGAGGTGTTGGGGCAGTGAGTTCCAAATTGTGGGGGGGAAACACGGGAAAGTCTTGGGGAGGGGTTTTGTGAGGGGGTTTATAAAGGAGAGCAGAGGAGAAGGTCCTGTGAGGACGGAGGTTGCGTGAGGGGAGGTATTTAGAGATTAAGGCCGAATAATAAGGGGAGAGGG
>JAODAL010037899.1:10000-39855 GCA_025379985.1 Phyllomedusa bahiana | reverse complement strand
TTAAGTTAGGCTTCCCTTCACCTCTGGGGGGCTAAAAGCCTCTCTCCAGCTCCACTCTCAGGTATCAGACCAGCCCCCCGATCATTGGAGTAGGAGGCTTTAATAGGTCTCCAGAGATGCACCCAATACCGGGGCGGGAAACACGGAGACCTGGAACGTGGGAACAACCACCAACCCATCTGCAGGTTGTTCCGGGAAGGCCAGCCCTTAATGGCTGGACATTAGCCATGCTGGGTACAAGGGGTCACGCACCGTAATGTGCTGACTGACAATACCTAGCTTCCCCCACCCGAGACCAGGCTCCTGGTGGCACGTACACCCACCTAGTGGAAAGAACCCTTTGAATTTCCCTATGGCGCTCTGCCACATAAACCCCCCCCCCCCCATTGATAACGACGATAGGCCTCGATCACCCTGCACAACCCGACCTCCTGGGTCAAAGCGCCAACACAGGGCCACCGTCTTCTCCACATCCTCAGGGGCAGGGACAGCATTTTCCATGCACAGCTCAGCTGTGGGCTCACACTGTGCAACTGACAAGTCATAGCCACTTACCACAAGTGGCATAACACATACACGCTCTTTAACAATGAAGTCCTCCCCTTCAGTCCGCATGCTGACATTCATAGGGCTACTATTGACAACCCCAATACCAGCGCTATCATACCTACTAACCTTCTTCCACACACAGACTTGCCTTGTCATTTTTCCCCCTGGGTATGTCTTCCCTATTTTGGGTCTCACAAAAGACCCTGGTTGGACCCAGCAACCATGCTATCAGAAGCTGTATTGACAGCAGACTTCTCCACTATGGCCGCTAGGGGCGCACCTGAGCCCCAGCCTGCTACCTATTTGTCTGCAGGATTACAATAAGACCCCGATTTCACTTCATCCCAAGGCCTCTGGTCCTCACTGACCATTTCCTGTCCCTTAAAGGGGATGTATCGCTTCCTTACTTCGGCTCATTCACACTGCTCTGAGCGTCTCAACTCTGTGAATGCAGGGGTGTTTCTTCCCCTCCCAGCTGGAAACATCCTATCCCCCCTTCACGTCGGCCTGAGGACTCCCCCCCCCCTCCTCTGAGTCTCTCCCTATCAGTCTTATTTTATAAGAGCTGTATAAATACCACAGGTGCATTCAATCTAAATCTGAGCACTGAATCTCCTCTCACAGGGTGGAGATTTTAAATTTCAGCTTTCTAAGAACGGCACAGATTCTGCGTGTATGCAGGGGAGTTAGGCACAGGGTCAAACTGTCATGTTTTCTCATTGTACAATCTGCTGAAGTCTGTTTTTTGCAGGCGTGGAGACAGAAAAATGCTACGGCCCCTAACTCTGAGTCATTCTGTACAGCCCGTGAATAGACCCAGGGGCTGTACAGAATGTAAATGAGCTCTCAGCTAGTGAGATGCAAGGAGGAGGGATTAGACCCACACTGGATATCAGTGTAATAATAAACACAAAATAAGGGGACACTGTGAGAACAAGGCAGCTTTGCTAATGACATCCAGTTGCTTGTTTTCACTGTCCCCTTATTCTGAAGACCATTTAATGAAACGATAACACCCCTTTAAGGTCAGCTACATCCTTTAATTTCTCTGGACCCTGAAGCGTTGCCTCTTGGCTACTAGCTGTCACCTGGTTTCCACCAGAGGAAATCTGGTCTACCTCACTGACTACCTCAGTGATAACCTCCGCTGCACTAGGACTCACCATAGCCTCCTTAACATGCATGCTAGTAATTGCAGGGTTCCTACTGCCAACATTACCTGGCATTTCATTAGTGCCAGAGGACACTCTCCCCTGTTCACACCTCTGCTTACTGGCTCTGTCTAGCAACAGATTCTCTGCCACAACGTGTGGAGATGTTCCCTTCACATCCCCTGTAACTGCCTCTTAGGGAGAAATCTTAATCTCTGTCAGGGACACTCCTATATCTTGCTCACCATCAGATTCACATTGTGCGCTGGAGTCAATGGCAGACATATTTATGAATGGAACATCAGTCATAGCATCCCAGCCATCCTCCTTATGATTCTCTCACTTAGACACCAAACTGGCTGTGTTCACATTAGGCAACTCAGTGACACGTTTAACACCAATAGCTCTAGCGGATATCTGGCTGCAGATGGCACCCACCTGTAGGTCGCCACAAACCACAGAACATACTACCTCTGTGATACGGTTACTGCTGTCCTCCATAACTTTTAGGGAAAATTTATCAACCGTCTCAAAAAACAGGCACTTCCTTACCATCTGAGAATTCAAATACTCTCACCTGCCCCTCACTAGCACCTGAGAAAACCTTTTTTTTTCCTGGGTCTAGCAGCTCACTATTCCTGTCACTACCATCGCTACAATCCTTGTGACCATTACAGTAAAAACTACTGGAAACACGGCAACCATTGGAGCATGTGACCTCCACTGCACCACAGATCCCAGCATGACCATTCTCTTCATTCCCTGCAGTGTCACAATCCAGATCATAGATCCCCTTCTCTGTAATACACTGATCAGGGTTGCACACAAAATCTGCCTTGGCACACGTTTTCTTTACACAGATTTTTCCATCACTCCCATCCGAATATTCATCATCATCATTACATTGAAGCACTGACACATTGCCGTGTCCATTCCCACACTGAAATAGAGACTCTTCACAGATTGTTTGTTCCTCATAGTCAATAACCACACATTCACACTCATAGTCTCTTCATATCCAGGGTTGCCTTTTCTCTTTCAGGCAACACACTTGCAGAGTTCCCATTAAAGCAGGCAAACATCTCTCTGAGACCAACAAGAGCAGAACATAACTGCTCGCTATCCCTCACAGGACACACATCACCTGTACTACTTGAGTTGCTTCCCCCTATGACCTCTAGGGGAACACCAGAGTTGATCCCACCTTCTGCGCTGCTTACAGTGTCTCTAGCAGTTAGTTCACCACCTGCATTTTCTTTATATCCAGCTCTGATAGCCGTGACCTCCAGGGTCAGACCTGAGCTGCACTCTACTACTGCAATAGCTGCACCACCTCTAGCTGGCTGTTCACACAGTGCCGCAGTAACTGCAGCTAACTCTGTCACACAGCTAACATCCTCCTGCGCAGGCTGTGTGACCGGATCATGGATCACAGGCAGATTTACAAGACATGAGGTAAAAGGATCATCATTCCCCACAGGTAATACAGCTTTTAAGACACTGAGTCCACAGTTCAGTCATTCTGTTATCAGCCCCCTTTTCCTGTTCAGGCTGCATGTTCGGGCCTCCGTTTAGCCCAACCAAGTCCTCACATAGATTATGCACATGACCTACAGTCCCCCAGAAAGTACTGGAGCAGTCTTACCAGGTCTGTGACGAGTCTCCACACTGGGTTTGGTGTCTGGGTTCACTCTGGAACTCTCCTGCTGACTGTTCTCATCAGCCATGGGTGGTGCTTCATCCACCTGGAACTCCAGGGCTTGCAGCTGTGACCTCTCCGGCTTCCTCCTGAGAGGTCAGTCAGGAGCACAACTCTCCACTTTGTGGCACCTCCAACATGGCTCCCTCTGATGGATGGTGGTAGCAGGCTCCTGCTGATGAAGGTGGCTGCCCATGGCAACGGCAGCACGTAGTTCCTTCAGTAACTCCGTGTCTCCTGAAGTGGATTCCTTTGGTGGACGACACGGCCTCCTGGCCTCAGGACATCTGCTCAAGCAGTCATCAGGTTGGTTGCCCATAGCAACAGCCTTCCCCACTTCTGGCTTAGCATCCTCCTGCACACAAACAGTCCTTGTTAACCCCAGACTTGCCAAAATCTCCATCTTTAGTTTGGGGTAGTCTCTGTAATTTGCAGGGTCAAATTACAGTACACCCTCTGGGATCTGCCAGTTAGATAAGGCGCCAGGACATCTGCCCACTGCTCTGGAGGTAGGCTCTCGCTTACTGCCACCCATTCAAAATCTGCGAGGAAGAACTCCACATCTTCCCCTGTGGTCATCTTCCACATTGCCTTTTATACAGCCCGTCGGCTCTCACTCATCCTCTGTTTCTCTGGACACAGACTCTTTTGGTATTCAGCTTGCATGGACTTCAGATTGCACTCTCGCTGCTCTGCTATCTGCTTGGCCCACAGCTTGTTCATCTCCCTTGGGTCATAAAAATATAGACCCTGCCTATCAGTGGTCTGGACCTACCATTCAGACCCACAAAACACGGTATCCTAAGAGCACAGACTGCTCTTAGTTAGATAGCATTTTCCTCACCATAGACATCAATAATTAGGATATATATATATATATATTGTTATATATATATATATATATATATATATATATATATATTATATATAATATATATATATTATATATTATATTATTGTGAGACAGTGACAGGCGGAGTGGTAGAGGGAAGGTATATTTCCCCGAGAACGCGGTCCTATGCGGCCTTAGGCAATGTATGGACCAGTGCGTGTCACCGAGAGGCCTGGGCTCGTTGAAGAAAAGCCGACATTCTTGTGTGTCAGTAGTTACTGACATGTAGTATAAGCGGTTCCAGTCCGCTTTATCCGGGTCCGCTTTTCTGGAGTGGTCAAAGAGCCGGGTGCATGGCCACTCCCACGCACCAGGTGAGGCTGGTGTCTGGACTATAAAGCCTGAGTCTGAAGGACTGTCATGGTTGCTGGTGTTTGCTGGAGCCTTGATGTGAGTAGCGCATGCTATTTATGTTTGCAGCTTTGCCCAGGGTCACTTAGTGTGTCCCTGGTATAGGTAGGTCCGTCTTTGTGTATAGGTAGTGCTCAGCCGAGCAGGTTTTGTTTTATGTCTTATGCCTGAAGTTAAGGCCGTGTTTGCTTTGATTTATCCTATCAATAAACCCAGGCACAGACTGGACTTAAACTTTACCTAGAGTGTCACTGTCTGTGGAAGCCAAGCCTGCTACCTGCTCTGGACGCTAATCCCTCACAGTATATGTATATATATATATATATATATATATTATATATTATATATTATATATATATATATATATTATATATATATATATATATATATATATATATATATATATATATATATATATATGTATATGTTACACAGACTGATTGGACTTTCTAAATCATACTCAGTGCCCAAAAGTTCAGTTTTTGCATTTCTGGGAGTTCATTAATTGTATAACACACCGTCTCCAAATCTCCCATGTGTCAAAGGAGCTTTTGGGCCCCTCAGGATGCAGGGCCCCATAGCAGCTGCTGCTACTGCGCATCCTATAGCTACGACCCTGCTTGTAAACTGTCCACATCTTTTCAATTAGCCATTGAAAAGAATGAAGTATTTTAGCCTCTCAATTTTTTTCTGTCACTCTTAGAACCAAATTTACTTCACTAAGTTGTTCCACTTATCCAGTTTACTGTTATGGATGGTGATTACAGCTTCTCCTCACCTGTATAGGTATAAAAATGAACCAGAACATCTTTTCCCATAGACTTTAATGGGGTTCTGAGTTCGAGTTCGAATAGAACTTTGAACCAAACTCACAAAAGTTCAATGGTCTTATCGAACTAGAACTTTTTACTGTTTGCTCAACACTAGTCATCAAGTTAATTATCCCAAAAGAGGACTTTATGATCATTTGTACTTCACCTTTATCCAAAAAGAAGGGTTTTTTTTTATCTTTGGGTCTTCTCTTGTCGACTGACAATACTCAACCTAATGGAACAGAAATTATTACTCCACTCTGGTGAGATAAAAATAGCAGAGGAAAACCTAAATCTAATGATTGAATCCGATTTTACTTGGTAGTCTTAATTCCTCCTGAAGGAGGCTCTTAATATCAGTTACTGTTTGACTTTCCTCATTCCCTAACTTTGCTTATTGCTGTTACAGGTACCTGTAACAGACTGTCCCCACTACTAATTTCCTTTTGAGAAAATATTATCAATTTCAATTTTGATTTGAATTATATTTCTATATGTTATGCTGTCTTTTGTTTTATGTTTACCAGGATCCAGCTAGATGTCTACTCAGTTGAACTCCTTTCTTACTCATTCATCATATACGTTGAGGTAAACAAATCTTTCTACACATACCTAGTTTTGTTTCAAATTTAGCTGATGTTTGACTATATTAGAAACTGCCATAGAATACAGTAGAACTGGTTGAATTGAGCAGGTGCGGCCATATCTGCGTTCATTGAGGCTGACTCCTATTGAGCTGTGAATGGGCCTCAAAGAGTGATTTTGTCAAATGGCAAACCTTAGTAGCCTTTTTCTTTATGTGTTGTTAGGACAAATAGACAGCTGAGTTACATAATAACAATGACCAATTCCTACCTTCTACTTTGGCAGCAAATAGCTCATGAAGAAAGTAACCTGTTGAGAGCTGACTTGATGGATATATAAGGGGTGTGAAAGTTTGTTTGCACACATACCCCTTGTTTCTGTCATGGTTAAAAGGGATGATTGATCAGAGATGCAAAAAGAAATGGTTATTGGCTTTTGGACCAAAGTAAGTGGGATTTCTGAAATTGTGCAATTTGTGTTGTGAAAGTGTTTTGTGCATAGACAAGTATTACCATTGCATATAAGTGGCATGAAAACTGCATAGCACCACATGGCACTCATATGATAGGTGAACATTGGCTACGAAGGTCCGTTAGGGTGGACTGTAACACTTCAGTGGAGCAGCTCACTAGCAAAATAAGCCAGGGGGCTAGCACATGTGTGTCTTAAATAACAGTTCAATACGTCCTGTTTCTATGGGGCTCCAAAGCAGATGGGTGGTCACTGCATATTTACTAACGAAGATGATTTGGTAAAAAAGGTTTCAATTTTCACAGCAGTGTCAGACTTGGACCTCTGCTAATTGACAAGAGATTGCTTTCTCTGACAAGTCACGTTTTCTGCTCCATCAATGGATGTTGGTGTGTCAGACAAGAAACCTTAGAGAACAAAAACCCTGCAACCACTGCTTGAAGAACATAAGCTAGTTGTGGCAGCGGTATAGTCTAGTGAATGTTTTTCTAGGCCACTCATCTATGTCTTTGCCATTAGTATCCGATTTGGGTATGAATCCATTCTGCAGATCACTTATACCCATATATGCTGATTCTCTTTCCTTAGGCGGATGGGATCTTCCAGCAAGACAATGCCACATGTCACATGGATAGAAATGTCTCACATTGGTCAGAAGAGCAAAACTCGGACCTCAAAATATTACAATAGTCCTCTAATTCCTGAGACATGAACCCATTTGAGTATCTGGAGACCACCTCGATTGCTGCATTTACTCTATGGAGACACCTCCACACG
Source organism: Phyllomedusa bahiana (assembly GCA_025379985.1). Taxonomy (NCBI): domain Eukaryota; kingdom Metazoa; phylum Chordata; class Amphibia; order Anura; family Hylidae; genus Phyllomedusa; species Phyllomedusa bahiana. Next base: position 32,568 of record JAODAL010037899.1, on the reverse strand, counting down.
CCCCCCAGCAGCAGTGAGATGCAGTCAGCATAGCTCCAGATACATGTGACAACCTATCAGGACCTTACTGAATGACTCCCGGCCCATCTAGCTGTGATACATGCTGCACTAATGCGTAAGATTGACGATACAGCGGTACCAGTGGATAAAAGATATATCCTTTATTGCAAATCTATAAAATACAGGGTAACCCGTGATGGCATAACAGACACAGAAAAAAAAACCTTGAAGACGCCGACGCGTTTCAGGTGGCTAAACCACCCTTAGTCATGGCATACATAGTACTAACATAAGGTCCCTTATATACCATAAAGTAGACGCTGCTAAATACACTCACCTGCTTGCACTCGCTCTCCGATCCGATCACGGGCCCACAGGCTTCCGGAACGCTACCGGAAAAAAATGGCTGTCCTGTCAGGCAACCAGCCCGACAACACCGGACGTATCCAGGAAGTGACGTAGGTGCCGACATGGCAACCAACGACGCTGCCTGGAGCAGGCCAAGTAACAAGCGGCAGCAATCCAAAAAAGGAACAGCCGATGCCATCCACTCCAAGTGGAAAAGAAAGGAAGGGAGACGAGCGCAAACGGTGAGAATAATAAAAAACAACAACAGATAAAATATGTCTAAGACCTAAATGCAAGGACAAAATTCCTAAATACAAACACAATTACACATACATGTGCTGATTATGATAATAATCAATATTCCCTATAGATCCCCACGATACCTAAAATATTCATCTAAATATAGAAAAACCTGCATAAAATATTATCGGGGTAATGGATAATCTGGAAAATGTAACAGCTGCATGAAAGACATGATACATGATATACTAAACCCCTGCTCCTTACTCTCTAAATAATTAGTAATGAAACATCCATTCTCTCTTCGAGTTTAAACCAGCAGGGGCTGCAGTGTCTAAAACACAAATCCAATAGGCCTCCCTATCATGGAGAATATGGTTAATATCACCAACACGACTGGGCTTGTTGACTCTATCAATGCCCATGACAGTTAGTTTGTTATAATTACCTCCATGCACATCCCTGAAATGTAATGAGAGATGGGATCTATTACGTGTGGACACATTGGTAATATCGTTGAGGTGTTCGAGGATACGTGTCTTAAGCCTTCTAGTGGTACTTCCCACATATTGAAGGTTGCATTCGATACAGGTAGCCAGGTACACCACATGGTGTGAATTACAGTTGATGTAATTTTGAATAGTATAAGCCTTAATATGTTGCTTATCATAAAATACCTTACCTGTGGTGACAAAAACACAGACTCTACAGGGGTTGGAGCCACATTTATAAAACCCTTTTTGCCAATTGGGCATGGATTTCTGCGAAACACTGGAATTGGGAGATAACAAACTACCAATGGTCTTGGATTTGCGAGACACCACTTGTAAACCATCTGTCAGAATTTCATTTAGGATGGAATCCTCGCGTAAAATATTTATGTGTTTCAAGACCACGTTTCTAATTTTTTGAAATTGAGTGTTATAATCTAACACAAGAATGTTGTTATTGGTGTTGTATCTCTTCGATTTTTTTTTTGGCTTTTTATGGAAAAGAAGGTGTTCCCTAGTTTTGTTTCGTACTATGTTAGAAGCCCGGTTAAGGGTCCAAGATGGGTAAGCCCTTTTGCTGAGCCTCATACAAATAGCATTTCGTTCTACTTCAAAATCACTGGAAAGGCTACAGTTACGCATGGAACGAGTCATCTCCCCAACTGGTATAGCCTTATGTGTATGTTTTGGATGGTAGCTTTGATGATGTAATATAGTGTTGCCTGCAGTTATTTTACGGTGAGTTTTAGTAATGATATTATGTCCTATACGTCCTGTAAGTACTAGATCTAAAAAATGAATAGTACAATTCTCAACTTGAGATGTAAAACGTAAATTACAGAAATTATTATTCAAATAATCAAGAAATGGAGGTATGGCAGACACATCACCCCCCAAATGAAGAGGTGGTCATCGATGTATCTGCCATACCAACGCAAAGAGGACAAAAAATTTATTACCCGGGGGTGAAGCCCGAAAAGCAAACTCCCCCCACCCATGCCCAAAATTTCCCCGGGGAGGGCGAGAATTTTTCCCCCCCATCGACACACCCCTTCCCCTTTCAGGAAAATTGGTAGCCCTAAAAATGCAAAAAAGTTTTGTTTTTCCATAAAAAATCTGTCACCATAATTATTTTTTTCAAATAATTGGGGGGAAAATAATTACTTTTGGGGGGGACCAATGAAATTAAAGGGCATAAGAGCCACGAAATTTGGAATACACTGTATAGCGACACTACGTCGCAACTGAGCCAAACGCCAAAATCATTTTTTCCCAAAAAAATTGGTAACTGAAAAACAACATCCCTTTGCCCCTTAAATTTTACTTTTAAACTAGGGGTTGTGCATTTTTAAAACCGACAAAGTTGAAATCTGCAGGTTTTTATGGTGATTCGGTTTTTTTCGATCACGCAAAAATTTTAAATTTTTAAAACCGCAAAAACCTATTAATATCGCCCCCTTTTTCGGCGCTTCCTTTCTTTTTGGGGGCCAAAAAAATCACTTAAAATAGAGCAGGGTAAAGCTGGGGTGTGCGACGTCATGACTGGGATGTTAGGGTTTGCGTTTTGGCTGGAAAAAACATTTGACCTCGTTTTAAAATAAAAACACCCTTCCTGTTCTCCCTCAGTGTGTGTCACGCCCCATAGTATGGGAATTTTTGGCCCAGTCTCTGTGCAAAACACTCAGCGAAATTATTCTATTTTTACAGGACAGCAAATATTTTTAGCTTTGAACCTTAGAACTTTTTTAAAAAATTAGAGTTTTGGGCAGTTTTTGGGGATTTTAGGCTGAAAATTTTTAAAGGACCCCCTACCCTGTAAAGTCAGGGGGAGAGGGGGGGGGGGGCGCGGGGAACCAAAAAGACAGAAAAAACGGGCCCTCTTTAAAGGATACTGGATATTGTCCCCCAAACCTTAGTTTTAAAAATTGAAAGCAATGCTTTTTATTAACAGTTTTCTTTTGGGAGATTTTTATTTGGGATTTTGGGGCAGCCGGGAACTTAAATATTGGGAAATACGATTTTTTTCTAAAACGCAGCCCTATTTGTTGGGTTCGTAAAGCTCGGCCCCCCGTAAAACCGCTCTTTGTTGACGTGGCAACACGCTGAAATTCCCCACCCTCCAAAAGCTCCACGATTGGGGAGCAGCGAAATGCCATTACGCAAAACAAGTGACCAGGGCCCTGACAAGCAGGGGTGCGGCCCCTGGGGGTGTTGACCACCAAGAGTGGGGGCATTTGAAAGACTCTGCCCCAATCCTCCTTGCCTTTTTTCAAAAACCCAAAACCAAAATGGCCCAGTCCCACGATCCCCTTTGTCAGCATGACATTGTGGAATCTTAGTTTTTTAAAATGTTTTTTTGGGAAACACTCTGAAACATCGGGTTTCCCGCCACGACGGGGGAGGAGACACACAGATGCGGCCCAGGGACCCTTTTCCCTTTTCCTAAAATTTCCCAAAAGGGCCCCACAGTTTTTTTCCCAATTTTTAATCGGTCTTCTTTAATGCAGGGGGTTTTGGGGTCCAGGGCTATGAAAGGGCCCGGGCGCCCCCCAGCTCTAAGGGTGCATAAAATCGGGGCAGGTCAGGGCCGGTTGAAGCTTTTCCCGAAGGAACCGAAGAAGGAGGAGGAGGTATTCCTAGACAACGACGTTACAAATTTCCCCCCCTTGGGAAAGAGGTTGGCCCCGAATTTGAGGCGGGGGGGAAGATGAGGAAGATGATTTGCTAGTGCCCCTCAAACCCGGGAGTTTTTGGGAAATAAAGGCTCCATCTCTCACTGATCTTGGATGCCCATTTCCTCTAACTAATCCTCCATTAAAGCCCTCAAAATGAACAACAGTTTCGGGGGGCGAACCCCCCCTGATCCCTGGTACAAAACAAAAAAATCAACACTTTCCTTCCACCCACCCAAAAAAAGAGTAAAATGCAGGAAATGGAAACTTGCGATTGATCAACGGGGGAAAATCTGTTGCGTCGGGTTCTGTTCTGTTTTTTTCGTCTGGAAAAAAAGCAGCGACGTGACGCAGTAGATGCCAAGTAAGCCGTAGGGCGCAGCACAGCAGGGAAGGGGGGCGGAAGCCCTAATGGGGGACCTCTGGGAATCTTTATTTTTCCACCCCCACCAACGCATTTCAATGCCCGGGCACACATCCAACCCCACAGAGCCACTTAAGATCATTGGGGCAAGAAATAACTGCCTTTTCCCAAAACCGATTTTTTTTGTATGTGTTTTTTCCCGGGCCCAATATCTTCTGGGGATCCAAAAAGGACAATGGGGCCCCTGCCGCTTGCCCCCGGGCCCTAGAGGTGTTTTTTCCCCCAGCACCAAGTCATAAACTGACGGGCCTTCACACAGCTGGGGGAGTCCATTACAGACCCAAAACCCTCCCCTTTCCACAGATAATTGGATCGTTTTTAAATTTTATCAAGATGAATCAGGGAGGATCTCTGATGGGGTTTTTGGGGCCCCCAAATTGGGCCAGGGCAAACCCATTGGTTGCCCCTCTACCTTTACATTCCTCTTTAAAAAGAAATGGTTTCCCCTTTAAAAATGATCATTTTTGATGCAAAATTTTTTTTTTTCGGTTTCCCCCCGTTCATTTTACTGGTTTTTCGGGGTGGAACGTAAAAGACAGCAAGGTTTTTATACAACACCGTAATTTCCCTGTAAACCCCCACTTTACTTTAAAGTTGCGCATTGGGCAATGGTTTTTGGGGCATTTGCTGTTTAATACCCGCTATAATTTTGGTCCTTTGGGAAAAGAAATTTTGGGTTTTTTAAATGGGATTTTCCTCCAATTTTTAACATTGGGTGAGAAGTCATTTTTATAATTTTTTGGGTCCTGTTTTCCCTTTTTAAAGCAGCAAAATTTCAGGCCTTAAAAAATAAAAAAAAAAGTTTTTTTCTAAAAAGACTTTTGGGTTCCCTTCAAAATTGTCAAAATGCTCATGGCCCTTTTTTTTTGAATTTTTTTGGGGCATTTTTTGCTGGGGAAAATGCAGCTAGACAACGGGGTCCTTTTGAAAAAAAATGGGGTTTCTAACAGATATTTGTTCTTCACAATTGTCAAGAGGGGCTAAAGGGTTAAAGGTGCAGTAAAAAAACAGGAATGGGAGGACACTTTTAAAAAGGGACACCATATTGCAAAATGACTTTTTTTTTGCAAGATCTTTAACATAGTTTATCAATCCCTGTTTTGAGAAAACCCCCTTTTAATAAAATTAAAAAAAAAAAAGAAACAAAAAAACAGGTGGGACCAAATCCTTTTTTAAAAAATTTTTGTTTTCTAAAAATTAAACTACAAAAAAAACTTCCCATGTACAAAATAGCTGGAAAAAAAATTTCTTCTGAATCCTACAAGGGAGGTACGGGAAGACTTGACCAATGTAGGTTATTCAGAGACAATGGAGATGGAGCACGGACAAAGAACAAAGTAAAAGGACCATTTCCTCCGGGCACTTGAGAAAAAGAAAAAAAAATGCCAAAAAAAAAGGGGCCCCCTGGGGGGAACGGACGTTAACCACCGGGTATTTCCAAGTGAACCCTTTTGGGCCCGCACTCCTACGGGGGGCAAGCGCTCCCCCAGGTTTTTGCCTGTGAAACTGAGGAAGGCTGGGTTCTTCCCTCACACTTCCCGCTTCCGCACCGTTTCCCAAAACACGTTTTCGTTGTTTGCGTCATAAGGGCTTTTTTCCCGGGTTTAATAGATGAGGGCCCGCCACCCGGGGCTCTAACCGCCCCCCCCTTAAACCTGGCCCTGGCAGCTGAACCTCGTTTTTAATAGATGACAGATAGTGCCGGGGCCTTTTCACCCGCCCCCCTTTGTAAGTCGGGCCCTGGCAGCGACCTCCTTTTTTAACAGAAAGCTGACTCACACTGGCTCCACCGTTGAGGCAAAAAGGGAAGAGCATAAAATTTTGTTTTTGAAAAAGGTGATTTCTGTGGGGTTAAAGTATGTCAAAAAGGGCCCAAAGGGCTGGACAAAAATTTTGCAAATTTGAGGCTTAAAATTTTTTTCTGGGGCTGGAGTCATTTGGGGGGTCGCTTAATTTGACTCCAAAAGGTTCGTCCCTAATCCTGAAAAAGGATTTGGAGGAAAAAATGAAACCTTTAAATTGATTGGTTTAAAATCACTCCCCGGAAGCCAGGGGGGCCCAAATTTCCCTTCCAACTAAGAAGTGTTTGGGGATGTTTTAAGACATTTGAAAAATTACTTAGGGGGGGTGCGGATAAAAAAAACACATCTCCCACTGTAAAAAATATTTTTAAAAAACGCAGGAGGGGGTGAAATGTTGTATGTTACATAAGATGGGCAATTTTTCCCCAAAAATTTTCTTTTCGGCCCATTTCGCCGAATTTTCGACAAAATTCTTTCTTTCCCCCGAATTACTTTGGCACAAAACCCCTTTAAAAAAAAGCAGCAAATTCCGGGCTGCACAGAGCCTGCGGGTGCGTGAATGTTGCCCATGTTTTAAAAAATCAGAGGGGGGCTTTTTTTGGCTTCATACAATGTTTTTGGTTTTAGTTGACACGAAAGATAAACTGCCCCCGGCCTTAGAATCGCTTCACTATTAAAAATTCCCGGGAAACTTAAGAGGGAAAAAAACGGCCCAAAAAAACTCAAGGGGGAAATTGAAAGCCTGATAAACATGCCAGCAAAAAGCGGGAAAAAAACAAGCTGGGGGCCCCTCAGGGGCAACATTAGTAAACCAGAGTGTGGGTTGGACGGCGGAAGCCACAGCAGCATGAGGCCCCGGCAGGGGCCCCCACAAGGGAACATTCGGGAAAGGGGGCAAAAACGAAAAGGGCCACAAGTGGCCCCAAATGACTGAGAGCGGGGGTCCGGGGGGCAGAAAGTATGGGGCCCAGGGAAAGGGGCCCCAAAAGACAATCGGAGGGGGAAAAAACGTTTTAAGGCCACAGATGGCCCACAATCCACAGTTTGGGAGGTCACGGCGGCAAAGTATGAGAATTCAGGCAGGGGGCACAATGACATTCGGAGGGGGAAAAAACAGAGAACCAAAAGAAGGGCACAATGCCCCCTGAAAAGCGGGGGTCCCCGGCGGAAAGGCAGAAAGGGGGGTCAGGCAGGGGCACAAGGACACATTGGGGGGGCCCAGGGCAAGTCCCAGAAAGAAAGCATGGGGTAAAGAGGGGTGGCCAATAAACATTCGGAGGGGGAAAAACAGGAGGAACCCCCCGAGTGGCACAATGATTTGAGAGGGGAAGGGTCAGGGCGGCAGAAATATTAGGTCAGGCATGGCACAATGAAAATTCTGCAGGGGGGCAAAACAAAAGGAACTACAGAGGGCAAAATGACGGGAAGCGAGGTCACGACAGCAGCACTTTGGAATCGGGCCCAGTGGGCACAAAACCATTCTGGAGGCGGCAAAACGTTTTAAAGGCCCACAGAGTGGCAAAAATCACACAGTTTTGGCGCACGGCGGAAGCAAAATAAAAGGAATCAGGCAGGAAACAATGACATTCTGGGGGGCGGCAAAACAGTATTGGGCCACGGGTGGCACAATTACACTGTGGGGGTCACGGCGGCAGCATTATGAGATGGGCCTGGCAAAAATTTGACTTTCCCGGGAGGGTTTAAACCCAGTTTTTTGGCCCAAGGGGCCAAAATCCCACAGTGTGGAGGTCACGCGGCACAGAATAAAAACAGGCAGTGGCAAAAAGACATTCGGGGGGCGCAAAAAAATTTTGGGGCCACAGAGGGAAAAACAATCACCCATTAAAGGGGGGTCCAAAACAGCAGCAGAAATGAGACCCGGGCAGTGGCACAAGAAACCCTTGGAGGGGGCCCAAAAAAAACAGTTTTGGGCCCACAAAGTGGAACAATCCCCACAGAAAAGAGGCACGGGGCGGGCAGTATAATCAGGCCCGTGGCACAAAAGAAAATTTTTGGAGGGGGCAAAAAAAAAATTGGGCCCCAGATCCCCAACAAAAACCCGGGGTGGGGTCACGCCGGGCCACAGCATGAAAAATCAGCAGTGGCCCCTTTTGACTTTCGGAGGCGGAAAAATTTTTAAGGCCACAAGGGGCCCACACTCAACAGTAGGGAGGTCACGGCGGAAACATATGAATCGGGCATGGCACAATGACATTCTGGGGCGGCTAAACATTTAAGGGCCACAGATTGGAAACAATCAAAAACATTTGGAGGTCACGGTGGAAAGCAGTAGAGATCAAGGCAGGCAAAAAGGGACTTTCCCGGGGGGTTTGGAAAAACAGGGGGAAAGCCCAGAGGGGGAACAATGACAAGAGGGGAAAGGTCACGGCGGCAGCACATGGGGACAGGCAGGGGCACAATGACACATTTGTGGGGGACTCAAGGGTTCACAGCAGCAGCATGAGGCCAAGTGCCCTTTGATTTTCTGGAGGGGCAAAATAGGGGGAAGCCACAGAGTGGCACAAAAAACTGAGAGCGGGGCCACGGCGGCACAGCATGAGTAAAGGCAGGGGCCCCAATGAAAACAGTGGGGGGAGGACATGGCACAGCAGCAGGGAGGTCATAGATTTGGCACAATGACAAAAAGGGTTGAGGTGGGGCAATCCCCAGCCCCGGGTTAAGATGGGGAGGCAGAGGGAGAAACGCACAATTTTTGGCATCAGGCGGGGGCGGAAATCAGCTAGGGGGCTGAGGCGGGTTATTTTTAAAAACCCAGCTGACCCAAAAGGCATTGGGTGGGGGAAAACCCTTTGGCTGAATCCACCCTAAATTCATCTTGAAAAAGGGTCATTTCGTTCCAAATTTTCCCGGGAAAAAGCGGTTCCCCCTTGGGTTAACGATGGCCCCCCCCCCGGCCCCCCATTTGAAAAACCCGTTCTGTTTCCACACTACGGGCCCGGGGGCGGGACAGCTTCCCACTGCAAACCCGGAATTGGGGGGGCCACCCATCCTTTTGGGCTCCCCATTTGCCCCAGGGGAAATCTTCTAACTAGGGGGGGCAGAGTGCTTCCAAGAAAGGCCACAACCGTTGGTTCAGGGACCTCCGGGTCCGGGCTGCTGCTGCTCCCCTGGCAAACTCCCCCTCCTCATTACGGGGTTGAAGGAAGCTGCTCATCATGACCCCAAACCTTGGGTTCCCTATTTGTTTGGAGCTTTTATTTGCCCTACCCCCCCCCCAAACCTTCCCCAGCAGCCGGGGCAGTAGTACTGACGCTGGGGAAACCCCCCCGGGTCAAACCTTTCAGAAAAGGGACGTCCGCACATACAGGGGCCCAACTGTTACGGGGGTTTTCCCTATATTTTTTGGGGTTTTGCCCTTCCCTCTCAATACCCGGGGAAAAAAGGCCCCCCATTTTGGACCGTATCGGGGGTCCAATAGGGTGCAAGCCAAAGTCACCCTCTCCCGGATGCTGACAATTGGGCGGCCCACTACCAGGCAAATAACCCAAGCTGCCCCCCAAACCTCACAATGACTCCGGGGGGCCCCCCTGCCTCCATTTCCACAAATTATACTGCCACTTTTGCTTGGGGGCCCATCTGCCTAAACTTCCTCCTCCAACCACCCCCCACTGCTCCTCTCCTCCTCTTTTGTCCCCTTTTGGGTAAAAAATCCCCCCATTTCCCCAGAAAATTTTTCGGGCCCCAAATGTCCTCCCCCCTCCTCCTCCTCCATTTTCAGCCCCCAAAAGGGAATTCATGGGGCCACGAGTTTGTAATCCCCCCACGTCCCCATCCCCCCCCCAAACCCAAAATTTTTCAGCATCTTTTTCCGCTTTAACATTGGAAGACGTTTTTCCCCAACCCCCCCTACCCCGGGCGATTTGCCCAAAAAAAACGTCGCCCCCCTCAAATTTGGCCTCAACAAACTCCCATTTCACGCATGAGCTGCCACTGGCTGACATCAAAGTTACAAAAGGGGATTTACTTCTTTTTCTGCCTGGATCATCAAAAAATCTTAAAAGGGCCCTTTTCTCTGTTCAAACATCGGTCCAACAGTGCGGGCCGGAAACCAGGGGGTTTGGAAACCCCCCTTTACCCAAAAGTGTTTTGGGGGGAAAGCCTTTTCCTGCCCGAAAATTCCCGAGGAGCCTTTTTCCCTGGTTTTGTACAAATGAAAAAGTGCATCCCACATTTCCGGGGCCATTTTCAGAATTTTCTGAAGATCGGGGAAGACTTCGGGAACCCTTTTTTTACAACCAGATTGAACAGGGTTGCCCATGAAAGGGAAAAAGGAAACCCCACCCTCCTGGGTGCACCGGACCCCCATTTTCCTCCCTTTGCCCCGTCACCAGGGTTTTCCGATTTCCCTTGGCGGGGAGAAAGCCACACACTCGTTTTTCTTGCTGCATGACGCAGAGCATTTCCCTCCCCTGTGTGACTTCGTTCCCCCGAGGCAAGCCGGGTGAAAACTGCGTGAAAACCGCTTTGCCTACCATTTTTGGTATGATGGGGGCAGTACTTGTGGGGGCCCCGGAAGGGTTTGGGTGGTTTTTGGAGGGGGAGGAGGGGGACTTTTGGCCCGGGAAGCAGCAGTTTGACAACGTGGAGGAGAAAGGGGCCGTCTCCTGCCCAAAATTTGGGTTGGGTTTGGTCCCTGGGCTGGAAGCACATTCACCCAGGGGGCCCGGGGAAAGGACTTTTTACGGCCCTGACCGAATTTAAAAGCTTTTCCCGACGTCCCGCTGCCGTGCACCTTGGAACAAAACCCATAAGCTCAAGGACTGACCCACCTTTTCTCATAATTATCAAGTTCGGTACTGCCTTTTTTGAAAAAAAAATTACGGCTTGGAACTCTTTATCCCCGGGTCCGGGACAAGCCATTAGTTTTCCGAACGGGGCAGAGTCCACCATTTGGAAAGGGAGGACCTTTCATTTCCAACAACTTGGGCAGGACAAAGGTCAGCTTTCGCACCTTTGGTGGTTGGACGCCTACTGTTGTCCCCCTTTGCAATCGCCCCGCTGAACGACTGGGTGGGGCCAAGAGTACCCCAGGGCAGGGGCAAACTGGACCGGGGGATGGGTGTCAAAGAAAAACCCGCTCCCCCTTTTCATAGTGGGAAACCTTGACCCGGGTGCAATGGCATGCCTTGCCACCCGGGGGCCCGCTGCTGCGGGTGTTTTCTGGGGGCGGCAGGGGTGGACCACCACAAACCCGAGCCAAAGTTTTCCCCGGGCCCCCGGGTGGTTTACCTGCCCTTTTTTGACACGGGGCCCGGGGGCCAACGTTAGCCCCCCTGGCCAAAGCTTCACTTTCGCAAACAGAATTTTACATTTAAAACCCCCCTTTGGCTTTCCCCCGGGGTCTTAGCAAAAAAATGCCACAACCCCCGATATCAAATTTTTTCCCGCCCAAAGCTCCCGCACCTTTATTGACTACTGCCGCGCCGCCCTTTTTTTTAGGGCCCCGTTGGCCCCCTACTTTCTTTTTACCTCGAAGCGGGTTTTTTTTTCCCCGTGGCCCCCTTGGCTCCTACCTCACACTGGGTGCTAACCTGCCCGAAAAATTTTCCCCCCACACAACCCACCTTTCTGGCTGCGCCGCTGCATGACGCGCAAAACTGACGCCCTTTTTTCTCCTGACATGATGAAGCCCTTGCCTCACCCCCCGGGTCCCAAGTGCATTCGGCTACATCAACATCTTTTTTTGGGTTTTATCGACCCCTTTTCTGTCCTCATCAACCGGGCTTGGTATCCCAAAGGGTGACCTCTCACAAACCCTGACCCCCCCATGCCCCTCCCCACATCTATTTCTTTGGGGCCCCCCCCACTGCAAGAAAGCAGGGATATTGGCCCCATTTCTTCGCTGCCAAGAAGCTGCTGACTGCCCTCCTCAAATTGTTTCATCCCTCGCTATATATTTGGCGCTGATCCAGACCACATAGTAAAATCTCTGGCTGAGGAACCGAATGGGACAGAGGCGGGCTAAGACAATGATGGGCCGCTGACCCGCTCCCCGGGCCATGCCAACTAAGGGTTGTGTCTGACGTTCCCACCGACTCTTGGCTGGGTTGTCAGATGTCATCTGGAGGAAGAGGATGACCTAGTCAACCAATCAAGAACCCTTGGGTTGCTAAACAACACACGGCCGCTAAAATGACAGCGGCAGTTGTGGCCTCACCGAGTGACCCTGCTGCGACGTCCCCTTGCTGTCTGCAACCGGGGCTGTTCCAGAATTTTTTGTGCCACTGCCACTCGCAGATGCAGAGCCTGCGACTTCTCTGTCTGACATACTGTTTGTTCGAAAATGTAACAACACTGTTTTGATGATGATATCTGTATATGAAAAAATATCCCCCCTGTTTTTGACTCCAAATGAACCCATAACAAGCTTGGTAACCCTTTGGGTATAAATTGCGCTCCACAAATGGCCAGGAAAAATTTACTTGTATGTGTCGTTTAAAAACACTGTGTGTTTTACTAAATGTAAAAAGCCAAACAGGCTTAAATTAACCTTCGGACATGAATTTTGGCTACAGAAAAATGTATAATTTTGGCGTTGAAAAAGACGGTTTTATTTTTGTCAGCACACCAGCAAAACAACGCTTTAAATTACCCCCTGGGTTTAAATTGCGCCAAAGAATTGAGCCCCACAAACTATAGCTTTGTATGGTTTACAATTGTTTTTTTTCTACGCCACACAGCAAGAGATACAGTTGTAAATTAACCTTTGCTTGTAATTAGGCTACAGGGAAAAAAATTTTATATTTTGGCGTTGAAAAAGACGTTTATTTTTGTCAGCACACCAGCAAAACAACGCTTAGTTAACCCCTGGATGTAAAAGGCGCAAAGAATTGAGCAGCCAAAAATGAAGTGGTATTTGTATTGTAAAAACGCTGTTCTTTAAATGAATACAACAGGAACTGGCTTAGATCCCACTTGGATATTAATGTATATCACTGCAGTGGACGCACACGGATTTCCGATCCAATACCCCAAAAAATTAAAATAGAACATTAAGAGAACAGTCCCCTGAGACAAGCGAGACACCCCACAGAAATCGCTATAAAAAATCCAAATTTTTCAGTAAGAGCTATCAGCCGCGGCAGCATCTTCCCTGATCAGTACAGGAGAGCGGAATGAAACTCCCAGCTCGCGCCCAGACTTATATAGTGCGGTGACGTCACAAATCCCGCCGGTCTCGGCTTGGCTTCACCTCTGCACCTGTCATGCCGGCTATGCCCTACTACCTCCCAGAGTGCTTGGCCCCATGTAGCGCCATGTGCTCGCAGCCATTGTATCCATCAACAGCACACTTCGTTCACCCGAAGGACCCCAAAGTTCGATTTCCCGTTCCGAACCGAAGTTTTCCTAAAATTCAAAAACGAATTCCACTTCGTTAAATCGATTCGCCCATCTCTATTATCACGCTTAAAAAAAGCAAAATGATAATAATGTAAAACTAAAATAAAACTTCCCTAAATAATTCTGTAAACAAAAAGACAGTTACCAAAAAATAACTAAATGACAGTCACTGTAAAAAAATAGCATAGTGCCACTTTGTGATCTGGTGGATCAAACAGGTTTAAGGTCATGCTGTGGTACAGGACAGATATAGTTAATGTCCCCGTTCAACAAAATGTGGGTTTAAAAAACTCCTATTTCCGGCACTTTTAAATCTGTGGTTTATTTCCGGTTTGGGGCTCATGCTGTGGCCCAGGAAAAGGGATAGCCAATGTCCAGTGAAACTAAAATGGAGGTTGAAAGACTCCTTTTTCCGTCATTTTTAAAACTGGGGGGCATGCAGGTTTGGGGCTCATGCTGTGGCCCAGGACAGGTATAGTCCAATTCCAGTTCAAGTAAAATGATGGTTCAAATCAAAACTGCCTTCTGGCACTTTTTAATTTGTGGGTATGCAGCTTTAAAGGTCATGCTGGGTACAAGACAGGATAGTGAATGGTGTGTGACTTCTTTTCTGTGGCTTTATAAAACCCAAGTGTGTTGCCAAGATGTAGCACTATCCATTTGACTGTTTTGGATGTTAATTTCCAGCTTCTCCAGCCCCGTTTGGGGGTAATAATAAAGGGTTTTGTTCCCTCCCATAGACTTTAATGGTCATTCGGCGATAATCTATTATCGACTTTCGGAAATCGTCTTGATAATTGCCGATATCGACTATCGACCCGATGACGATAGTCAACGTAATCGCTCATCACTACTAGGGACTGTAGAACACTATCCAGCCATTCACAGTCTTTCAAGGAGGGAACCGAAACCAGAAACAAAAGGTCGCATGCGGGGATCTTCAATATTCTTGTGAATTTTTGGGGCAGCCCATAAATAATGGGCATAACGATTTTATTCTACAAAATAAAACCCTTTTTTTGGAAAAAACCCCCCAATGTGAGACCCTTTATCAGGAGAGAATTCCTTTCCACCTTGAAGGCATTTGTTGGGTCCTGTGAGAGTTTGCGGTATGTGGATGTATTGCTGAGCATAGATTTCATCTTGTCGCCATACTTGACCCTGTCCATACCAACACCGTCCCCCTTTATCACCACCCGTAGCTAAACAGGATTATCTTTAAAGCATGTAAGCCTTATTTCATTTTTTGGAAAGTTTACAACCCATGGCGGGAAAGGCAGGGGGGGGGGGAGGGGGGGGCCGGGGAATCAAAGGGTTTCTTTAAACAGGCCTGGAAACGCTCCATCCCTATAGGGGAATTAATGGGAAAACCCCCGGTTTAAAAATACTAAATTGGGATGACTGTGTGACTGATTTGAGGGCAACCGAAACTATCCCAATTTCCCTTTAAAACCCTAACTGACACTTTTTCCCAAGGGGGCAAACGCATGTTCACACAGTCTTATTCGGGAAAATTAACTTTGGTCTAATGATAATGTGACCAAAATTGGTAGATGAAAACCCCTTTTGTACTTAAAGGGGGCTCCCATTCGACTTAGCTTTTCCCTCTATCACATCAATTATGTTGAGTATCTCACATTTTTTCTGCACTATTAATAATTTTAAAACCTCATTTAGAAATATAGCATTAACCCTACCCCTAATTGTATGATGAGAGCTATTTTTTTTAATAGAAAAAGAACCAATAGGTACAAGCATTTAAAATTGTTGGTGTAAAGTAAAAACATGCAAATGTTGCAATGAACATTTTGAACACCAATTTAATTTTAAAAACAATAGTACATTTGTTTTTTTTGCAAAACTAAAAATACGTTTTAAATTAAAATTCAAGTGTAACTTCTACAAAAAAAAAAAACTCAAAAATAAGGGGCTTTTTTTCCTTTTAACCCCAAAAGAATTAAAAAAAATTTTGGGGGAAAAAGGAGGACGGGGGGTGCTTTGTTGCAAAAGGCCTTCACATTTCTGATAGGGGCCCAGCTTGATATTGAAGCATATAATTGTTTATCAATGTAAAGAGCTGTAAGATGTCAAGAACAGATCTCCCTGGCAGGAATTCATTTCCCAGACTTTGGAGCTATGCCAAGTAAATAGTTTTTTTTTTTCTCCCCCAGTGTTTTGTAAACCTTTA
Source organism: Phyllomedusa bahiana (assembly GCA_025379985.1). NCBI lineage: Eukaryota > Metazoa > Chordata > Amphibia > Anura > Hylidae > Phyllomedusa > Phyllomedusa bahiana. The sequence continues at coordinate 17,041 of JAODAL010037899.1, read as the reverse complement.
CTTTGTTATACCTATATACTGCAATAAATAATTCATTTATCTTCTGATTGATAAATGGTATTGATATTTTCATCAGGTTCATTAAGTACCTTTCAGTGTTACACACACGCATGAGTAGAATGCTTGTCCCATCTTTGAAATAGGAAAGTCCACACCTTAGGGTCAGTCCACACGGCATGGTTTATTGGTCGGTTTTTCAGACGGTTTGCGGATTTACAAACCATCTGAAAACCAACAAGCAGCTATCCCAATAGACTTTAATAGAAAATCCATTCAGCAGTCCCCACTGATCGTACTTTCTGTCGGACATTTTTTACACCGCCAGCAGTCCAAAAAACTTACAACATACTCAATCTCCTGCTTGGTTTTTGGGCAGAAGTTGTGCAGTTCAATGGTTGTGGGGGACGGGAGAATGTGCAAACCGCAGACAGAACCATCCCCAAAAACCATGCAAAAGACGTTAAAATACTGGCCAGATTCTTAAACATTTTACATAAGTCCTGTGAATTTACCCGTAGGGTGGCATTTTTTTTCTGTTTTTAGAAGTAGAAGTAGATTCAGAAGTAACAAAAGATGTAAAGGAAGGGGTTATACTTTTCCTTATTCCTAGACAACTCTTGGTCAAGACTCCATGAGCCTTGTTGAATATATTTAGTGAAAAAAATAATGGTGTTTAAGTCTCCACACACCTACAGGGTACCTCTCCATAATGAGGAACATTACACCTTTCAAGCTACCTGTAGAAAGTCTCACCCAGCCAACCAGTATTCTACTCTGTACCGATAGGTGGTAAACATTTTAACACAACTGTCTGCAGATGAATATATGGTTGGCTCTCATATAATTCACATTGCAAAGCAGAGTGAGTTGGATGTGACTTAAAGAATGCTAAACCCAATAGTTGGTGCTGCAGAGCCCTAGATTATTTCCCATGCTCTTTTGAAGATATGTCACAGTTAAATCAAGAAGAAATATTTTTTATCCAAAGTTTATCACAAATGGCTTTTAAATCATGTTTTGTTTTGTTTTTGGGGGGAGGGAGGGGGAGATGAGGATCCTTAGATTGATACTACATCATAACAGCCTGAACTTCATGAACATATGTCTTTTTCAGCACTGCAAACTGTTATTAAATTACTATCAAAATAATGGTTGGATTTAATGATAATAATAATGAACGAATTTAGAAACAATAAAAGCTCAGCGATACCATTTGCATTAAAATATTAAAGATTATTATGTCTTTGTAGCCTTAAGAAAATGAACACAGCTAAACATGATTATCTATTTTCTTGTTTATGGAAAGTATAAAATCCACTTCTGCTATCGCTACTGAATAAGCACAACAAGTTATTTTGTTGCAAATCCTTTGGTGATGAAGAGCTGCAATCAAAAGAAAGTAATGGGTTGTGAGCACAAGACTAAACTTCCTTTATTCATTTACTGTTCTTAATTTGGATTTGGGCTCATTATTTGCATTGTTGCCCATTCTTCACACATCATGATCTGTGTATGGAAATGTTCATAATGCAACCTGGATTCTTGGCTAGAAAGGCTAAAGTAGAGGACAGAAAGTCTTACAAATACAACATTTAACTACATGTTCAAAACTCAAGGCAGAATGGTTTTGCTTGTCTTTGTCATTTTAGAGGGACTCTTCTCAGAATTATGTAGATAATTATGGTTAATCAAATATCTATTATTCTCAAAATAGTTGCAAAACCACTTCTGAGTAGTTTGTGCTCTTCAGTTAGAGACTTAACAATAAGCCTAAGGATTCTCCAAGTCAGCTTGCCCCATTGTCACTGCCAGATAATTGCCTGTCCCGCCGAGTTACAGTGGGTCTCTAAGTGGCTAGTCACTGCCATTATCTGTCTCTCCATTATGTTAGTTGTGGAGATGAACCAGTGACTTAAAATGGGAATTAATGGAATCTACATGTTTTATGACTTTCTGACCATCCGTGGTTGCAAGCGTGGAGCAAGTACATCACAGAATATTCTCGCAACACTAGACATGCCCAGTATCAGTCCAAATCCCTGTCATTGTAATACTGTTCAGTTTGACTCTTAATAACTGTATACTACAAGTTCTTTACATACAATACAATGCAAGTCATATCATAAAGATGTCTATATACACGCTATATTACATACTATACAGTGCAACACTTAAAATTACATGTGCTATGAAGAACAAAAGATATTTCACTAATTATTTAACTTTTCTTCCAATATCACAATTTGCTGTTGCTGTCACTCTGTGCACACCAGCCTACTCGCTCAGCCTTACTTGGATCTACAAAGCTCAGGCAGCCAGTCTCTCACTCTATGCTCATCACTCCAAGATTGGTTTGGGCTGGAACACACAGTCTACAACAATCCAGCATTGTTTCTTAAAATTTCACAGTCTCTCTGCCAACTCATTTAATTCACAGGGCTACACTGAGGTCTTGCTGTTCTCTGGTTCAGTTAGGGCAAGATGTATGAAACGTGGCACCGACACAACACTTCTAAATCAATGTAGAGGAGTGTAGAATGTGATAGTATGTATGAAAGAGTGTTATGTGACAAAACATTTTTCCGCATACAGCCATGATATGGATTTGTATGGCAGTTTAATGTCAAACTGGTGCATTCTTGGCACATTTTTGCCACAATCAAATGTATTGTATCTAGTGCAAACTGCACCAAGTTTTAGTGTATGACTTCATACATTTGTTGGACAGGGCTATGACAGTTTTTGGGCTCAAAGTATGCCAGAAAACTGGCGCAGCCCCATTCCTACATGTCACCCTTAGAGGTACATGTATGAAAACTGTCTAGGTCTAAATCTCACTTTGTTGTCCATAGCAACCCATCAGAGTGCCCCTCTCATTTTTCCAGAGCACTATATGAAATGAAAGGGGCACTCTGATTGGTTGCTATAGGCAAAAAAGTTAGATTTAGACCTAGACAGTTTTCATACATGTGGCCCTTAGTCTCTGTCATAAGCCCACTGGTGTATCACATAGTGGCTATAATGGGACCTTGCTGCAGAATGCTTCTCAGGCCATTTCCCTAAGCCTCTGTCTTGAGACCTCGGGCATTTCTCAAATATGTCTACTCTGTCCTGTTTGTTCATCACACACTTATTTGGTCTCTATATGGCACTAGTTGCATTTGTACAACACTCTGGTGACTAACCTTCACAAGCATTGTGCTTAAAATTGTCCTTTACATTTGCCTTCTCAACCCACTAATAATTAAAAGAAAAACCACTGTCTCTATGAAAGCTCATATTTCGCCTCAAAATTCATCTGCACTCTGATCAGGTTATATGTTTGCTAAATGGCAAGAAAAAGACATTGACATGTGACATTGGAAGGAAAACCCATAAGACTGACTACCACAATAAAGAAGGGGATATATAAAAGCAGTTAGGTACATACTGATACTATATATATATATATATATATATATATATATAATATATAATATAATATAATATATATATATAATATATATATATATATATAATATAATATATATATTAATTATACCGAGATTTACCGGTCTCAAAGCATTTCGTTGAGGCTGGCCATAAGGAGTGGGATTTGAAATGTATGGTAGTGGATCACATACCGGTACCTAGACGGGGGGGAGATAGGGTCACCCTTCTTAAAAAACGAGAATTGAGATGGATTTTCCACACGAAAGCTCTGAAACCAAGGGGCCTGAATGTGGATTTCAATATATTACCGAACATGTTTAAATAAAAAATAAAGGATTTTTTTCATCTATTTCTGCTATCTTGATGGCGTTCGTCCTTAGCTCCTTTGAAAGCTAGTTATAAATTTTACGTATATATTTATTTATATATGTTTTTGTTTTTTTTAGATAACATCAGTGTTTTTGAACATCATCGGATGGGATCCGTATCACCCACCTCTTGTACTAGCTGTATGCGGTGTGAAGATTCTATTAAGGAAATTTATTATATGCTTATATTGTATCATTGGTGTATTATTTATTATGTTAATTTTGTTTTGAGGTCGTCAGTATTGAATTGGGTATTTTTTAAGTAGTCACTTATTTTGTCACAGTATAGGAGTAATTTTTTTATAAAGATTTATTAGTGATCACTTGATATAATAATTATTGATTTTTTTTATGTTATAGTGTAGATATATCAGATGGTTAAAAGGGGTATTGTCTTTAATAATTGATTTTTTTATGTTATAGTGTAGATATATCAGATGGTTAAAAGGCGTATTGTCTTTAAGGTATACACATAGTGAGTGTTGTTGTGGTATAAATAGAATAATAGATGTAGTGTTTTTGTATTTTATGGGCATTTAGATACATTTAATAATGTGCAATGTTCTGAGCATTGTCATGGGGAGTGATATGGTGACGTGATGAGGTTTCTGATATGCGTGGTTAGAGATATATATAATATTGGGATGTAGCGTTTTATTTGTTTCACGGGTATTTAGATATATACAATATTACGTGAAGTTCCGAGCGTTGTCATGGGGATTGCTATGGTGACGTGACGCGGCTTCCGACATGTGTGGTTTGAGTTAGTTGATGTACTGTTGTGATGACAACGGTCTCTTCCGGTCATGCGCGGTCGAGTTCTGGGGACGCCGTGTCGGGAGTGTAACATGGTTCAATGATTACTGTTTAGTTGATGCGTTTCGAAGTTTGTAGTACCGCATCGAGTATACAGCTGTACAATATTAGGATTACAGGTGAGCGATAGTGTATCCTGCCCTCTTATTTACTGTTTTATGTAATTTTATCACCTTACTTTTATTGGCAATGTTGTTTTATGACAATATTGTCTCTTATTCACTATGGTTTTTTTATGATCACAAGTATATTATTTATTTATGTATGTATGTTAGTATATATATTGTTATTACTTAATGGCACTCATATTGATTGTTAATCAATGTTTCCTATATATGCACTTGGATTTTGTATTGTGTGATACTTGAAAATGGCTCTGTGAGAGAGCCGAAACGTAGTTTTTTGGAATATGTGGCAATAAATACACGTTCTTCACGTTTTTTCATCTGACTACCTGAGTGCTGCAGCTTTTTCCTATCATATATATACACTCACCGGCCACTTTATTAGGTACACCATGCTAGTAACGGGTTGGACCCCCTTTTGCCTTCAGAACTGCCTCAATTCTTCGTGGCATAGATTCCACAAGGTGTTGCAACGAATCTCAATTGGTACCAAGGGGCCCAAAGAGTGCCAAGAAAATATTCCCCACACCATGACACCACCACCACCAGCCTGAACCGTTGATACCCAAGGGAGATGGATCCATGCTTTTATGTTGTTGACGCCAAATTCTGACCCTACCCCCGAATGCGCAGCAGAAATCGAGACCATCAACCAGGCAACATTTTTTCCCCTTTTAGTTTAAAAATTTTTTTTTAAAAAAGGGGGGGAAATTTTTTTTGGGCCGGTTCCAAATTTTTAAATTATTTTTTTTAAAAAAGGGGGTTTTCCTTGGGGTTAAAACCAAGGGGGGGGGGGGGGGGGAAAAAAAGTTTTTTTTCCTTTTTTCCTTTTTTAAAAAAATTTTTTTAAAAATTTTTTCCTTTTTAAACCCCCAAAAGGGGGGTTTTCCCCCTTTAAAACCCCTTTTAATTTTTTTTTCCCCTTTTTTTGGGAAAAAATTTTTTTTTGGTTTTTTTTTTTTTAAATTACTGTTTTTTTTAAATTTTTTTTTTTTTGGGGGCCAAAAAAAAAAAATTTTGAAAGGGGGGGGTTTTTTTTTAATTTTTTTTTTTTTTCCCCCCCCCCCCCCCCGGGGGGGTTTTTTTTTGGGGGGGGAAAAAATTTTTTTTCCTTTTTCCCAAAAAGGGGGGTTTTTTTTTAAAAAAAAAAACCCCCCGGAAAATTTTTTAAAAAATTTTAAAGGGGGTTTGGGGCCCGGGGGGGGTTTAAAAAACAAAAAAATTTTTTAAAACCCCCCCCGGGGGGGGGGCCCAAAAAAAAATTTTCCCCAAAAAAACCCCCCAAATCCCCAAAAAACCCCAAACCCCGGGGCCCCCTTTTCCGGGGGGGGGCCCCCCCCCCCCCCCAAAACTTTTTTAAAAAAATTTGGTTTTTAAAAAAAAAAATTTTTTTCCCAAATTTTTTTTCCCTTTCCCGGGGGCCCCCTTTGGGGCCCGGGTTCCCCCCCCCCTTTTTTGGGGGGGGCCCCCCTTTTAAAATTTTTTGGGGAATTTTTTTTTTTTTTAAAAATTTTTTTCCCTTTTTTCCCGGGGGCCGGGGAAAAGGGGGAATTTTTGGGGAAAAAAAGGGGAAAAAACCCCCGGGTTTAAAGGGATTTTAAAAACCCCCCCCCCGGGTTTTTTTTTTAAAAAAAAAACCCCCGGGGGGAAAACCCCCGGAGGGTTCCTTTTAAATTTTTTTCCCGGGGTTTTTTCCCCCCAAAACCCCGGCCAGGGTTTCCAAAAAAAAATTTTTTCCCTTTTGGGCCCCTTTTTTTAAAAAAATTTAAAAAACCCTTTTAAAAAAAAACCCCCCAAAAGGGGGTTTTTTTAAAAAAATTTTTTTTCCCCCAAAGGGGCCCTTTTTTAAAAAAGGGGAAGGGTTTTTTTTTAATTTTTTTTTTTTAAAAAAAATTTTAAAAAAAAAAAAAAATTTTTTTTTTTTTTTTCCCCCCTTTTTTAAAAAAAAAACCCCCCCCCGGTTTTTTAAAAATTTTGGGGCCCCCAATTTTTTAAAAAATTTTTTTTTTTTCCCTTTAACCAAAACCCTAAAAATTTTTTTTTTGGGTTTTTTTTCCCCCCAAAGGCCTTTTTCCCCCCCGGGGGGGTTTTAAAAAAAAAAAATTTTTTTCCCCTTTTTTTCCCCAAAGGGGCAAACCCCCCCAAAAAAATTTTTAAAAAAAAAAAAAAAACCCCCCCAAAAAACCCCCCAAAAAAAATTTTTGGGCCTTTTGGGGGGGGGCCCGGTTTAAGGGCCCCCCCCCCCCCCCCAAAAAGGGGGGGGTTTTTTTTTTTTTTTGGGGGTTTTTTTTTCCCAAAAA
>JAODAL010037899.1:0-5000 GCA_025379985.1 Phyllomedusa bahiana | reverse complement strand
GCCCATCCATTGCCCATCCCTGAGACACCTCCAAGGGTTCTCTTAAGCAATCAGCCCAGTTCTTACACAGTCTACAGAAATCCTTGTAGAGGTCACTTCTTCAAGTAGGTGTCATTCTTGTCCCAAAGATCAACAGCCTTGCTGGACAGGTCACATTGCCTGGAGTAACAACAGACCTGGTTGAACCATCAATCACATGTCCATGAATAGTGTTGAGCGATTGCGTTGGCTATCGAGATCGATCGAGTCGATAGTCGGCGCTATCGATAAGGTTTTTCGATAGTGAGGCATGATTATGCGCGATGACATTAAAGTCTATGGGAGAGACAACTACACCTTCATTATTACACACAACTCAAGGCTGGAGAAGCTGAAATTAACATCCACAACAGTCAATGGATACGTACTACATCTTAGGCAACACACTTAGGTTATAAAAGTCAAGAAAAAAAAAAAGTCACAGGACCATTAACTATCCTGTCTTGTACCACAGCCTTGACCCTTAAACCTGCTCACCCACAAATTAAAAAGTGACAGAAGGCAGTATGTTTTGAACCATCATGTACTTGAACTGGACATTGAATATACCTCATGGAATTGCAGCACGAGCCCAAACCTCATTGACCACCCATTTAAAAACGTGCCGCAAAAAGGAGTCTTCTCAAACCAAAACATTTAGTTTCAACTGGTACATTGAACTATACCTGCTCGGGCACAGCTGAGCCCCAAACTGCATGACCACCCACATTTAAAAAGTGCCGGAAAAAGGAGTCTTTCAACCCACCATTTTTGTTGATCTGGTCATTGACAGTATACCTGTCCTGGGCCACAGCATGACCCAGGGACGGTGTTACTTGGGTGCGGTGAAGGCCCAAGGCTGGCGTCCGTCATCTATAACCGCAGGTTAAAAATGCCCTGATGACGCAGCAACGAATAACTGCTCTTGTGAAGCAGAGGTGCGGAAGCGGAAGTGTGAGAACTCTCAGCCTTTCCTCTGTACACAGGTCAATTACCTGAGGTAGCGCTTGCCCCTCGTTATGAGTGTGGACCAATTCGAGCTTCAATTGGAAATACTGATGGTTAACGCTCCTGTTACACCCAGGTGCCTTTTATCTTGGCATTCTTTTTTCGATTTTACTCAACGTGTGGAGGAAATGGTCTCTGTACTTCTGTCTCGTGTCCGTGCTCCATACTCCATGTCCTCTGAATAACCTACATCTGGTCAAGTTTTCCTGTACCTACTTGTACAATTCAGAGGAATTTTTTTAACACTATTTGATACATGCAAGTTTTTTAGTACTTTAAATTCTAGAAAACAACATTTCTTAAAATAGGATGGAATCCCACCATGTTCTTTGTTTCTCTTTTTTTCATTGTATTAAATGGGTTGTTCAATACAGGGATGATAGCTTGTTAAAGATCTTGCAAAAACAAGTCATTTTCATATTTGTCCATTAACAGTAGTCCTTACCTATTCCTGTTTTTCTGACAGCACCATCACCCTTGAGCCAACTCTTGACAAATTGTGAAGAACAAATGTCTGTTAGAAACAACATTTCTTTAGAATAGGACTGTTAGTATAGCTGCATGTCACAGCTCAAAATGCCCCAAAATTCAAAGCATGACCCTTGAGCCCTTTGGTCATTGTGAGAAACAAATGTCTGTTAGAAAACTACATTTTTTAGAATAGGACCCTGTAGTATAGCTGCTGTCATAGCATAAATGCCACCCAAAAAATTCAAAGCATGACCCTTGAGCCATTTGGTCAATTGTGAAGAACAAATGTCTGTTGAAACAACATTTTTTTTATAATAGGACCTGTAGGATGCTGCATTTCAATGCAGCATGACAAAAACATCTATAAAAATGACTTCTCAGCCACTGTTAAAAATTGTGGGGAGAATGCCTTCTTAGAAGCCACATTTCTGTTAAAAAGGACCATGTTTATTGCTGGTATCTCACAGCTACATGACCCCAAAAAATTATAAATATGGACTTCTCAGCCACTAATAAAAATTTTGATGGAGAAAATGCCACTTAGAAGCACACACATTTCTGTTCCAAAGGACCATAATTTTGATGTATATCACCAGCACATGAACCCAAAAAAATTTTAAATATGACTTCTCAGCCACTATTAAAAATTGTGAGGGAGAAATGCCACTTAGGAAGTCACATTTCTGTTTCCAAAGGACCATGATTATTGCTGTATCTCACAGATACATGACCTCAAAACCATGACAATGCGAAAACTTCTTAAGATAAAGTGAGGTAATGGAATACGGTGTTGTACATGAAACCTTGCTGTTTTGTACAGTCTCCTACAGCCAAAACAGCAAAATGGAAACTGTTGGGAAAAGAGAATAAAAATTGCAGTAAGAAATGATCATTTAAAAAAAAGTTTTCAAATGAGGACCCATTTCTGTTTGAAAAGGATTGTGAAGTACAGACTGGCACCTAATCGGTGTACCTCGGCCAAATTGGGGCACAACATCTTCAGAGATCCATGCCTGATTATCTTGATGGTAAGTCAAAATGATCCAAATTTTCTGTGGAAAGCGGATGCGTTTGTCTGTAATGCTCCTCCAGTGTGCTGAAGGTCCGCCCTCAGATATGACGCTGGCTGCTGGGCAGGACAACACCTATATGGCGTGACGAGCCAGCTTCGGGCCATTCGTCCATTTTGGATACAGAAGTCTTATCTGGGTCGGAACAATGCAAAAACATCGGTGTTGAGACGCAGATAGTCGTGCACCATGATCTTTAGTGATCTCTGTGTGTTGGGATGTGTGCCTGCATGCATGCGTTGGTGAGGTGGTAAACAAAGATTGCCAGAGGTCACCCATTAGGCTTCTGCCACCTTGCCTGCTGCTGCCGCTACGCCTACTTGGCATTCTACTGCTGTCACGTCGCTGATGTTGTTCCACCGTGACATTTGGGGAACGTGAAGCAGACGCAACAGATGTCTCCAGTTGATCAATCAGCAAGGTCTCCATTTCCTGCATTTTACTCTCTATTTGGGTGGGTGGAAGGAAAGTGCTGATTTTTGTTTTGTACCGGGGATCAAGGAGGGTGGCCACCCAGTAACTGTTGTTCATTTTGATGGCCTTAATGCGAGGATCATGTTGGAGGAAATGGAGCATCCAAGCACTCATGTGAGAGATGGAGCCTTGATTTCCCAAGCCTCTGGGTCGAGGGGCACTAGCAAACTGATCTTCCTCATCTTCCTCCTCCCCCTCAAATTCGCGCCAACCTCTTTCCAAGGCAGGGACGTCGGTAACATCGGTGTCTAGGAATACCTCCTCCTTCCTCCCCCTCCTCCTCCGCTGCCTCCGGCACAGCTTCAACACAGCCCTGACTTGCCTGAGATGATGCACCCTGAGAGCTGATGCGCCACCTTGCACTAGCTCTGGACCCCGAACCACTGCCTAATGAAGACCGATGAAATTGTGAAACTGTCGGGCCTTGTGGATTTGACGGAGAGAAAGGCTCCGTGTCCGCATCTGTGTCCGTCTCCTCCTCGTCGCTGGCGGGACCTGTTGTTTCAGAGTGTCCAACGATCGTTCCAGAACTAAGATCACCACAATGCTCATGCTAACAAGGGCATTGTCCGCACTGACCTTTTTGGTGGCTTCATCAAAACGGGCACGGTTGGTGCAGAGCTCTTTCACCGCCTCCACTCTCGGTGGTTCACACCCCGAGGCCCGTCCCGCTGCTTGTCAGGCCTGTGTCACTTCGTACTGCGTAATGGCATTGCGCTGCTGCCACAATCGCTGGAGCATGTGGGGGTGGAATTCCAGGTGTTGCCACGTCAACAATGGGGACGGTTGACGGGAGGGGAGGACCGGGGCTGACGCTGCAACGCAGCAGGGGGGGCGAAAGCAGGGTGCGAAAGGGAAGTGCGAAAACTCAGACCTCGAGCCTTCTTCAGCAGGCGTCCAGACCCGGGTAGCTCTTTAGAAATTTCTGGACGACAAGGTTCTGACATGTGCCAGGCAAGGGATGTGCTCCAGCCTACCATTTAAGGGCGGCCAGCAGATTTCGCCGTTATCGCACACCACCTTGCCTGGCAAAAAGGTTCTTGTCACCCAGCCAGCGCTCGGTCTCGTTGTTAGAGCCGTCCACAGCTCCTGACCTGTGTGTGGGCGGTCTCCAAGGCAGATTAATTTCAACACGGCCTGGTTTCTCTGGGCACGTGATGCCACCAGAGGACCTTGGGGGAAAAGAGCCCTGCACCATCCCTGCGGTTTTGAAGAGCGTGCGCCGAGCCTGAGAGCCGCCGTCACCCCCAGAGACATCCACCCAGCTCACCCAGGGAGCTGTCACAGAGATATAGCGGCCTTGGCCGTGCTTACTAGTCCATGTGTCGGTGGGGGAGATGGACTTTTCCGGACACAGATGCAGACCACGCGCTTGAAATTTTAGATGACACGTGGCTGGCCAGGGCAGGGACGGCTTTTCTGGCAAAGAAAAAAGAAATGCCTGCTCGGCATCTGGTATTGGGGGCAAGGGAGGGGCCATGACGTGGCGGAACCATCTGTGTCCACCAGACGGAAAGGCAACATTTTCCAAGGCCAAAAGCCTGGCAATGCCCACATTTCAGGCTTTTTGGGTTTGGGATGGTTTGGGTTTAAGTGTTTTTTCTGCTCCCAAACCTGGGGGACAGAAGGCTGGCTGCTAGACTGGCCGCTGTAGGCGTTTCAGGTCGTTTAAATGGCGGAAGGAGAAGGGGTAGTAGGGTGGGTCTCTGGTGGTGCTGGTGGTACTCGGGCGACGGTGGAGGTGAAGCGGAGGCTGATCCCTTTATCATGACTCTGAGAGGGGCATGGGCAGCTGTGGAAAAGCTTGGTGGGTGGCGGAGGAGGAGGAAGGCGGAGACAGAGGGTGTGACAGTGGTTGGAGGCCCGGGGTCGGGGCTGGCCTTTTTTGGCCAAGTGTTCCCTCCATTTCAACTCATTTCATTCGCTGCATGGACTGACATGTTGGTGGTGGTTAACACT